>BMAO01018236.1:0-27030 GCA_019973975.1 Trichonephila clavata | reverse complement strand
TAATTTTAAAGCTCCAGAAAAAATATTTTACAGCCATTTCGATTGAAATAAGAGTGAAATAAGTTTCGACTATTTTTCCTTACCTTAACCAAAGCATATAATAGAGTATTTTCATCCATCCACATATTTTGATCTATTGTCGAACTGTATGCTAGGCGTATCATTTCTACCATTTTGCTCACCTAGACAAAAATACAAACAAGAATGACAGCAAAAATATACATTTTAAAATTTTTATTAAATATTAATGGCATTAAATTAAAAATTTGTTTGATTTATATTCATTCCATTTATCCAACTTAAATTCATTTGCAAAGTTAATTGAACAGAGTTTTAGCAAAAACAGACTTCCTGTTATTTGTCACTATCTGTGTAATTTTCCCTTTTGTATCTTTTTTTTTAGAATTGCTAGAAATGTGGGGAGCATCAATTGAACTATACTTATTTAAGTCTTATTTATTTTGGCTACCGTTTAACAGGATTTTTGAAGTGAAAGCTTCTTTAGCGGCGTTGTGCACTTTTTGGTAGGGGAAAATCTTATGAGTTCGCGTCACCGACATGCTCTGACTGGCGCACGCGCAGTGTGCTGTTCGCCTTAGACTGTTTTTGGATGGGTGAAATCTCATGCGACATGCTTATAGCAGTATATCTGTAGTTATACAGCTGACATATAGTGCTGTGTATATCTTATAAGTGACGTTGAATGGATTTAGTGAAAAGTTCAATGTGTATGCATTGCTCGTTGCGATTCCGAGAATGGGCAGTACATGTTTATGGTTGCCGTTTATATTTCGACTGGAAAATCTATGAGACAGATACAACAATTTTTATTCGAAAATTTGATGATTTATACAAAAGAAGGTTCTGAACTACTCGAAAAAAGATTTGGCGAACCAATATATCATAATGTACCGATGATTTTAAGTGGAGACTTCAATATTAACCTTGCAGATGATAAAAATCTACCACTAATTGAATTTCTAAATGAAACACTCAATTTAAAGAAGTCCAATGATCGAAAACTCATTACTACAAAATATAAAACGACGATTGATGAGGTTTTTACGCGATATTTAGATAAATTTGAATCAAACATTTTCCTTTCTTACTTTAGTTACCATAAGCCTATTGTATCTTTTTAGAACAAAATGAAATAATTGAAAGTACAAAAAGTCTAAGTATTGTTGAAATTAATGATGACAATGATGCAAACAATTAAAATAATGTTAAAAATCAAGTACAATGAAATTTAAGTAAATACAAATACTATCCATAAATAATATGATTGTATATTAAATGTTATTTCAATTGAATTGTATTTATATTTTGTTATGATCTTGTACAGCCCGTAATATATTTGAATAATAAAAAACCATATAAACATGCATTTAGTTGTTGCTCGGATTGTCAATCGATGTGAAAACCAGATTGATGTTGATAATTTTAATTCAAACATTATGAAATTTCAAATTTTAATACTAAAAGTTCTAAGTTTTCACTTCCATCGGCAGTCTCTATAATTGCCAATTTTTTTTTAATCTTGTGACTCTAATCCGTTTTCAGAATAATAAGTATCTCACGACTTGAAGAAAGTTATTTAGCATAACTATGACCATTCACAACGCTCTACTCTCCTTGAATGAACGATCAACCCCAACGACCGAGACATCACCTCTTTACAATGCACGATAGGCTTTCATGAATGACGAACACAGTATTTTCTCACGTGCTCATTTATTCTAGAAAACAGCATGCACTTCTGTTGGCTATCACATTGCGAACTCACTTTTGTCTGCCATTATGACTTGTGCTTGAATAACCTCGGGCACACCAGTCTCTTGTTATTCTCTCTTCTTTAGCGATCTGCGCATGCACCCTCCTTCCATCGATGAAACAACAAAGGATGCGTTTTCTTATGGGGATTGCTTATTTCACTTGGGGTATCATCTTTTTTTTTTCAAAAAGGAAGAAACTTATTTTTAGGAATGTCTCTCGTACTGCATTTATACGATAATATTGATTGATTGAAATTTTATATAGTCTCAACTCTGTTCTGAACTAATTATATCTTATGGAATCATTTAAACCATAGGTTTCCAACCTTTTTTGATTTGACGCCCCCTTTTCTAGTAAATATTTCGATACCGCCCCCTTTCCTAGGGAATATTTCGATACCGCCCCCTCTCACATTAGAAAAATAAGAGTGTACATAGCACTGGGGAAAACAATAGATAAGTTTTAAAAAATGTCCCTTTACTAATAGAATATATTTTTTATTTTAATTTTTTCTAAAACCACAATTTTTTTACTTACGAATCTGACATAGCTATTGCCACACAAATAGTATAGATAGGATACTGTTGGAATTGAAACGCTACTGTGAATTTCTTCTTCATTTAAAAGAGTGAAATAAAAGTTTTCAGCTTACCTGTTACAAAAGCTGGCAGGGTTTTTAATGATACGAAGTAATTCATAACCAACTATTGTTTTCAAAATAAATATAAATTGACAATTTCAGTTTATAAAAAATCACGTTAATTCCAGGTTAACATATTTAATTATGTTTCTCGGATAATATACTTAATGAAATGCAGTGGACGAAGCATTTTCCTACTACCCACAGACAAAGACACAACACGTACACTACAGAAATTAAAGTACACTATATCATTTAATTTAATATAGGTCTGAATGTAATGTAATCTTTAAGTTTTTCATCCACTTCCCGAACTACAGAAATATGTGAATTTTCGTACATGTGATATAGAAATTATTTAAATACATACAAACAAAAGTAAACAGTATTAAAGTTTACTTTTGTTAGTACATAATCAGAGCGTTTTTCTTAGTCTTTTTTTGTTAATTTGCTCAAGCCCCTTCGTGCCATCTTAACGCCCTCTAATTTTCTCTGGGTCTTTTACTGCCCCCCTGAAAGCCTCAAACGCCCACAAGAGGGTGTTATCGCCCCAGTTTAAAACCTATGATTTAAACCCATTTAGGGCTCGCGTTACGAGCACACAACAAAAAATTTAAAATTTTTTTAACCATTTTCCTGATTATTTTTCGACTGAACCAAAACTTTAATTTTATTTTTCATTCTTTAATTGTGTATTAAAAATTATTTTTATTTTCAATTAGCAAGATTTTTACACCTAGATCAAAGGAATTAATTTAAAAAAAATAACTTTTGTTGTGTCATTTATGCTCAAATAAGTCAAAAATTTCAGTTTGGGAGAATTCTGATCCCACAAACTTGAGGCAGTCCTTAATGGGTTAAAATGATATTTAAGAAAAAAGAAAAAAAATTGTTGAGAATATACATAATTAACAAATGAATATAACACTTACATGTCTCCTAGTGAGAGGAGGAAAATAATGATCAACGAAGAGTCGTCCAATTGCCATAGGCATTAAAGTTTTTGATATTTGTAAGCATTCCTGTTCATCTGTACGGTTTGGTTTTGAACTATTACCTATTGTTAACTTGCGGATATTCTCAGAGGAATGTTCAGAAAAAAAGAAGACAATATGAAATGCGATGTAATTGGCTAAAGTCCTAAAAAAATAAAATGAGGTAATAAATAAGATATTAAGTATGTAAACAATATATATGTTTGAAAATTTTAATTTACTTCTTAAAACAAGTCTGCCCTTCCACCCTTTTCTTGATAAAGCTTTTAAATATATTGCTTTAGGGTAGACTCGTTTGCAGCTTTGCAAATAAATCAACAGACTGTTAAGTTTTCAGAAAACAAAACTGATTATTTCCGAATCGGCATCATGAATTTAATAAAAAATATTAAAAAGAATCTATACTGTTCCAAATAACAAAAAAAAAAAAGGAGAATAAAAATTAAAAAATACTTTACAATCTACTAATTAATATTTTTAATGAGCCTCGAACTAAACAGTTATTGGTGGATATATTTTGAAACTATTTTATACGCGCATCTTCTGTTCAATTAGGGATTGCAGCCCCGAGATCCCGGTGGTCTTTTCAAATCCCGAAATTTAATTTTTGTTTGAATTATATTTTGAAAATTTTTCAAAGTATTGTGAATCTGGTATTACACTTAATGTATCTTATTTACTTTTTTTAAACTGTATCGGTTAATGTTAGTTTTCTTACATGTTGATCCTTGAAGGGTTCGAGGTGGGTGTGTATGTTAAACGGTGAAATTTCATATGTTTTCTCTTATTTTTTTCTGTAACTTTCACCCCATCGCGAGTGGGGTCAGAAAATGGGCATTTCTCCCACCCTCAGGATGTCCGGTGTCAGCTAACTTGGACAGAGTCATTTAGAATTTTTGGAAGATATCTAATAGGGTTTTCAGCCCCGGGATCCCGGAATTTCAAAACCCCGGGATCTTGAAATTCTGAAAACCCTGGATCCCGGTGTTTTTCCCAATCCCGAAATTCTGGGATTAAAATAGCTAATAAAATAGCTTAATTTTTGTAGGAATTATATTTAAAAAAAATTTCTCATAAGAATTTTCTAAGTATTTAATTTTTGAAAAATTTATATTCTACTTATGAAGAATGTATTTAGAATTTTTTTGCACAATAATAAGTGCTATATGTGAAAATATATATATATATATATATACAGTATGGGAGAACGTCGCAAAGATCTAAGTGGCTCACTGCAATGCTTACACAGTAATATAAGCAACATCACAAGAATAGATTTTGTCACAGTTCCTTCTTCTATTAAATTTCATTAATTAACAGCGGACCTGCTTGGATGACTTAAGACTCTTCAAATCCCTCTGCATTACTAACAGCTCATGCAACTGGATCTTCAATTTCAAATGAGGGAACACTTGAAATTGGTTCACATTCTGATTCAATAACTTGATCAATTTATACACAAAAACCATTAAATGTAGCAAAAGAACAAAATAAAGTTATCAAAGAGGTATATGCACCAATGCAGTCTATTAGATTTGAGACACTGTCACCAAAAATTCAAAAAAAAAAGTCTCTTTTTTTGAAAATGGAGGGAGACGTGGTGACTACCTGAAAAGAACATACTCCTATTTAATGACGATAATACCTACTAGCAAGGAACTCGAACGTGCATTTTCTATGGCAGGACAATTTGTAACAAAAATAATAATCCGTTTGAACGATGAAACGCTTGAGGAGCTGTGTTTTTATAAGCTTATTTACAGAAACACAAGAAATGAAGAAATTTTTTTTTCTTCAAATTTTATTATGTACTATTTTTGTTTGTATTTTATGATGAATAATTTTTTTATTTGTTTCATTAAAATAATATTAAATTAATTTTTAATTATATTTTCAGTTTTACTATGCAATTTAAACTATGCTAATATGTAAGTATTTTTTTAATAAATAGTCCAATTCTAATCTTGGGACCAATCCCGGGATTTGGATTATGCAATCCTGAAATCCTGGAATTGAAACTATGACACGGGATTGCAAACCGTATGTTCAAGATATCAACTTACAGTTACATCAACTTCATTTGCTTTAAAAAAAAAAGATACGTAATACTTTTTGTAAATATAATTTCATAGTTTGCTTACCTCAAAAAAATATTAATCCCATTAAAAAAATAAAAACATTTTCTCTATCATTTTATGAAACAATAAAAGTTGTAATACAATGAAAATAAATTTCATGTTTTTTTAGTTAAATGAAGACTCATTTCAGTGAGGAGCTGCAATACAGTGCTCTCTTAAGACTTTCAAGTCGAGTGCACATTCTTAAAAACTTCTAATCGAACATTTAATCAATTAAATACCATATAATACAATACGAAAAATCTGAGATTCGTTGAATTTCGTTATATACATAACACCCTTACTTCTCACTGTAGAAAAAAAAAATTCTTAATTGATCAAAGCTGATCTCGTATTCCCATGAAGGCGTTTCATAGATTAGCATTCGGCATAAAATTTTCTCACTTGTGATTATGGGCCAAAATTCGTCATGCAAATAGCTAATTAAAGTTCTTATCTCTATCTCTAGTAAGGGTGTGTTTTATTAAGTCGCAGTATAAAGAAACAAGAAGGCTATTGGCAATGGAGCACGTAATTTTGATCATCAATCAAGTGACGATGATGACACCACTCTCCTAACTACCAAAATACGCCAATAAAAGGACTTTGAGCTTGACAGATGTTGAGCATGACAGACCCTACACGGTGGGTCTTCAGTGGCACCAGGACTCGAACTTGCGGCATGCCGGCCACGAGTTCGTGACTCCAGCCAATAGGCAACCACGACCAGCTGAATCTCTAATTCAAGCTCTTAAATTGTTTGACGGTTGGACATTGGAAACAATCTGGTTATATTATTGCAGATTGGTGTTTGACAATCAATGTATAAAAAGTGGTTAGGTTAGTTTAATTGTATACCGTTTACTGGTAGCTTAAATGCTAACATTTTGTAAGAAAAAGATAGTAGGTTACAGTTAATGGGTGAAAATTATGAAACATTTATTAATTGTATATATTGAAAATATACATAAAAACGGTGCTGTTTTCAATTTTGTTCGAAAGCGCATTATCCTTATCTTTTTCAATTTTCTAATGAGTTACTTTCCATCATATAAAAAAGGGAAAGAAAACATTTCACAGTATATATGTAATAATTGAGGACAATCATACAGCAACAGTAACCACGAAGAAAAAAATTATACTTGTGTGAAGTTTTTGTAGATATTTTTAAATATTGATTTTTTGTATTATTAATTTAATAGTAATTTCTTAGCATGCTGTCAAGTAGTATTTTTGCATGCCACCGGATTCGAAAATACACTGGTGTTCAAAACAAAGAGAATTTTTAGATTTCGTCAATTATCTCTTGAGCTAGGATAAATTTTTTTACGAAATTTGGTCTGTGTATAGGGCTGATAAAAGGAAAAAACCATTCAACAGTTAAGATACCCACGTGTGATCGTGAATAACACTCATCAAAGCCGGAAGGTATAAAAGCAGCAGTAGCAGAATATAACAAAAAAAAATAGTTAATAGAGAGTATGATTCCTTTTTTCAGATAAATGGCCACACCCCGTATTTTATACAAAAAATAAGGAAATTTATGAGGTCCTATGGTAATTAATCCCCCTCGTTCAGCCTTTCTGTTTTCAGGCCCTGGATGGTTGTCGGAGAGGTGTTGTGAGTTGCGATTGCCCTCCCTAGAGCGTCCCACATATGCTCTATAAAGATGAGGTCTATGTATTAGGCTAGCCAATACATCCGGCGAATATCCTTATTTTCCAGAAATTCGTCGGCAAGATAAGCCCTATGTGATTCATGTTGTCATCCACTAAAAAAACCAGAGCCAACTGCACCCATGAAAGATGCAAACATAGGGCTTCAAGACCTCTCCCCTATATCTCACAGCAGTCACGTGCCTCTTTCAAAGGTCATCAAAGATGTGTGTGGTCATTGAGTGTGATGGCTGCCTAGACCATCAAGCCTCCGCCACCGTAGTGGACGATTTCTTGATCATTGGATGGCAGGTATGGTAGACTATATGGAATGAGCGGAATTAATTGCCACAGGAACTCATACGAGATAGGATTCAAAAGTTCCCAGACTGAGCCTATACCTGGAAAACTTTTTGCAGTAGAATGGCTACTATAGCTTTTCCGTATTTTTGCTTTCTCTCCCCCCCCCTTTCTAAAATTGATTTGTCTCAAATTAAGTATTTCAGCGTCGTATTTTGCAAGAGTATACATTTAGTAATCGGCGATTGAAAGAAATGGAGTGTGTTGAGGAGAGACGAATGCCAAATTTTGTGTTCGCTTGGGAAAGTGTGCTACGTAGATTTACGAAATGTTGAAGCACGTGTACGGCAGTGACACATTACAACGAACGCAAGTTTTTGAGTGTCATCGACGCTTCAGAGAAGGCATGGAAAGTGACGAACGCTCTGGACGCCCGCAGATTTCCCGTACTGCTGAAAACATCGAAAAGGTTTCTGTGGCAGAACTTAAGAACTGGATTCAAATAATAGAGCTAACAGCAGAATCAGTCGGGATATCCGAGGTCACATGTCAACGGATAATGTCTAAAGATCTTAACATGCATAGGGTGTGTCAACGCATCGCTCCCCGCGTGTTAAACGAAAACCAAAAGGCAATTCGAATGGAAATAACGACAGACTTAACCTTGGCTGTTGACAAAGATCCTTCCCTACTTGGCAGAAATTTTACTGGAGACGAGGAATGGTGTTTTTTATACGAACCGCAATCCAAGAGAGTATAGGCAACGGGGAAATCTCACCACAATCTCCAAGCAAGCAGACATTCTGTCAATATCACTCTAAAGAGAAGTTCATGCTGGAGGTGTACTTCGATATCGAGGACATTGTGCATCAGGAATTTATCCCTGAAGGACGCTCTGGGAACAAAGAACTTTATGTAGACATCCTGCGTGAGTTGATCTGAAAGAGGAGATCAAAATTGATTGTGTGTGTGTGGGCTGAAACGTCATGGGTGCTTTTGCTCGACAACACTCCTGCACACCGATTCCTCTTCGTCGCTGACTTTTTTGGGAAAATGAAAGAACCTTAATAAGACAATTAAAGGGCATGACTAAAAATAGGTTCCAGAAATGTTTTGATGACCTTTACAAGCGATGGTAAAAGTGTGTTGTTGCTCAAGGGTCTTATATCGAAGGAAGGTGTGTTTGGGCAATTTAATTGGTAATATCTTTTAAGTTATTGACTCAGTCCAGAAATTTTTGAATCCTACTTCGTAAATTCCTTCATTTCTAGGTCAAATTCACGGTGTGATACCCGTTTATCCGAAAGAGGGAACCATATTTCCTATTAACCATTATTTTTGTTATATTCTGTAACTGCTGTTTCTTACCTTCTGACTTCGATCAGTGTTATGCATGAGCATGTGTTTTAATCGTTGAAGGGTTAAATTGTTGCATAAAATAAGCCCCGTTTGCACACCAAATTTGATTAAAATCTGCCAGCAGTTCAGAAATAATCGACAAATCTAAAAATTCTCCTAATTTTGAACACCAGTATTGTACCAAAAGGGCTTTGGAAGAACCCAAAAGAAGGAAGGATACACATAAGTATGTTTTTCTGCAAATCAACTGTTACTACAGTAGGTTGTCGATGACTGTTATATACTACCTTAATTCTCTAAACAAAAGTAAAATTCATTTAAAGAGACGCTTTTGAGTCACTCATAGATCCAAGTGTGTCGTTGAATAACTGCAGATCTGTATGTTTTGCAGTTTGCTGGCTGATGGACGTAGAGAAACTCATAAATTGCACAATTCTCTATCATCAAGATCAGAGACGTCTTAAGAATCCTGGAGGCCCTAAGCTCGGAGACTTCTTATGACCCAATACAAGAGTAAGCCCTTACCTATGACCCTTAAAAGTAGACACTATATAACATACATCATAAAATACTTATACAAACGGCTATTTGAAAGTAATAAATGTACAAGACTCTAATTCTCACAAACGTAGGAACAAATCGTCCCAACCAACTATCGCATTTTGATTAAATGAGTAATGATGTTTTATGGTGGTAGGCCGATGTCTAGTCATGGACAATGGTCATCCCCTAATAATGCAGTCTTGCCACTGTTGCCAGTTGACTTGTAGCTTGAAATTCCCAGTCTTTGGAGAATATATCCAGAAATAGCATTCGATCATTAAATATATTCAAATCATGATCTTTTTGAGGCTGAGTCGGGAACTAAACTAGTCCCCCACGGAGGCCCTGGATCCAGGCCCATTTGGTCCACGCCTTAAAACATCCCTGATCAAGATGACGAGGAGAAACAATTCCACACAGAAATATTACCTTTACTGGTCAGCGTGTCGTCTTGAGGCTCAACAGCCAAAGGTGTGCATTGACTTGTAGTTAGGGTTAGAAGAATAATCTATGGCGATGGTATCAGTAATGCATGAGTATTTTATCATCCATTCAAAAGATACTATTAATTTATATTCCATTAATTTTGAGACTATTAAGTAAGGTGGCTGTTTAATCCATGTGAAAACGTGTTCAAAAAAATTCTGTTCATGTTGATTTGGTATAATGCGGACATTAAGTTTTTATGACTTCAACAATTCCTTTCATCTCTACAAATGACAGCGAAGTTTTTAAAAGTAAAATCAGGTAGGGTCTTATATGAATTCTTACTCTCAAAAACCCATTTAGCGCTTATTTTTACCGGTGTTCTTTTCATGACCAGCAACCCCTGTATATTTATTCATATATAAAAAAAGCTAACTTAGTGTTATTTACAATATTTAATTGACATTTTTATTGCATTTCACACGCATTAAATATTAATCTGTGTAATGCTATTTAATTACAATTAATAATTATTTTAACATCATTATTTAATAATTGCAAAATTTATGTGAACTGTGTTTTAAAAGGATGAACTATCTTAATTGAAATTTATTTTTAGAATAAGACTATTACAAGAAACCTGTAAAAATTAAAGCATAGCTGTTTTGTCTTTCAATATTTCTTGTGATAAAGTGATTTAAAGTTGTTGCATATTTTGATTTTCTTACTATCAAACTTGAACATAAGTATGATTTAAATTCATTTTTTCTGACACTGTTCAATGACTTTCTTCGCTACTAGAAGTAATTAATTAACTACAAATCTTCTACAGTGCTACAGTTATTCACTGATATATATCTTCTGTACAACTGTAATAATTAACTTATCATAAATTTTACAAGCTGTGAATAATGTACAAGCATCAATGTAATCATATCAATTTTCTTTGATTTTAAGTAACAAATACTAATACTAATTTTATTAGTTTTGATATGTTCTACGCTGCAAATTGTTTGTATTATTTGGATCCTATATTTGTACTTCTATTGTGATTTGCATTTTATACAAATACCGGAATTTCTTTCATTGTAGTATTATTTATATGCACAATAACAATATTCTTTCAAGATTCTAGCTATAAAAGGTCTATGTTACAATAAAAGGTAAAAGAACGTAAGCCTTTGTTTATTTCCTAGATACCATGAAATGTGTTTATTTCTTTTTGAAACGACGTAAACAACCGATTAGCAGATCACGTGACACACGTAACACAGGGGTGGTTAATGAACCTGTATTATAACGTGACAATAGACCATTTTGAACATAATTTTAGGGAGATATTTCGTTTGGTTTTCGTTTCTATATCAGCAGATCACCTGCATTTTTCCATGCTGTGATTATTCAGAATAATACTTAACTTTGACATTTATTCAAATATTCTATGCTATCTGCATAATTTTCCAAATTGATAATAAATCTTTCCTAAATATTACTTCTCTACTTTAATGAAAAGAAATGCCTATTTTTTTAAATGCTCGATATGTGTGTGTGTGTGTGGGGTTCTAAGGCAGATATAATAAAGTTTATTCCCGTCGCTTTAAATAACATTGATTATTTCTTTAATTTCAATGGTTGATTCTCTTGTGAAATTAAATTACAAAGAAAATTAAAAAAATGACATAATCACGCAAATTGAATAAACTTATATAAAACTATATGCTATTAAACAAACTTATGAACAGGTTATATGACATTTAAATTATTGGCATTAAAAAGTAATCATGGACAGAGTAAGAAACACAATAAAAACTTCCAAATGAGCCCTTTATAAAAAATGCATTGTAAAAGCGTATTGAAATGTGCATATCATCATTATTGAAATAGAAATCCATATGTATCACCAAAAACGTAGATTTCTAATAAAGTCCTGGAGTCGTTTGATCGGTTTGGTGGAAGTTGGACTTTCTTACCACATAATCGCCACTCGCAATGAGTGCAGTAGAAGTGGAATCTGACGAAGAAGTTTGCACATTCGAAACAACACGAGGATGGGCATTGCATTTTAAATATGTAGTTCTGATGATGCATTATGGAAGGGATAGAACCTAGGGTCTTACAACTTCCCTAAAGTTGCTCGTTGATTATAGTCCTCTCAGTTTGGTGTAGGACGGATTATTCAAAATAACCAATAGTACCCCAGACCATAACGCTTGTAGTTTGTCCAATGAGACGCAGAAAAAAGTGTTTACTTCGATTTCGGTTGGATCTGATATATAAATAGCGTCTATCATTAGATTCTATAGAGCAGTGGAACTAATCTGATTAGAGACTTGTCGCTACTGCACACCCATTGACTGTTTCTGTAAGTTCTTTGTAGGAACGGAGGCTTCTGCGGAATCCTGCAGAAAAACTCGTGCTCTGCTCGTAGCTCATTGCTCAGTATATGTAGATGAACCGTGGGAGAAGAGAAAATAACCCACTTGTAGATGTGCTCCAGTGTTCTGTTCTAGCTGTAAATTTATCCCTCCTATATGACAAAGGTGTTTGCCGTCTAGTGATACCGTCATATTGCGTGCATAGCTGTAAGGGTTTAGATTAAAAAGACTCTCCAGGATTAATCTCTTTTACGAATGCATCATTGTTGTGGCATATTATGCTATATACGAATGGCGATTTCCCAAAACGAAAGTCCATCCTCAGACAGGCCGATTATGTGATCGTATGTGATTTTTACTAACCGTTCGCATAACTCTCTGAGCTTTGGGTGAAGCATATTAACTTCTAATCAATAATTTACAGTAATCAAATGGGAATAGATATATTTCAATACATTTTTACATTTCTTTTATGCACGACTAAATTCGAAGTTTAAACAGTGTTTTCGAACTTCCGCATGCGTAATCGCTTTGTTGTTCTGATCATTTATATATCGTATTTGCGATTATCGCAAAACAATGAAAAAAATTTTAGGAACATCTTGAGTATAAAAGAAAGTCTTCAGGTTTTAAAGGAGTTACATAACAGTAATTAATAAAGAAGGTGATCAGGAAGACGCAGAAAATGAGATAGGGTATTAGTTTCAGAAAAAAAAAGACCTTGAATACGTAAAAGGAATATTCTAGTGATTGAAAACATATGGTACGCATACCGCCAGGGTGGGAAAGAAAGATTTGTGTGTAATATACAAAATAACGACATTATATTAATTTTTGACCGTTGATTGAAACGTTGTACAATCTTTGCTATTAACATTTTTTTTTCTTTTCCTGCATGAAAGATAGTCATTTTAAAAAAAAAGACATATATTGTAAGTACTTTCTAATATATAATTAAAAATACTATGTTAACGTTTTTTACATAGATTATATAGATCCTACATCATGTTAATTGTTCCGAATAATCTGTTGAACTTTCTCAACTACTTAGTATTTCTTTTACTTGTTTTTATAATCAGAATTACTATTTGGGCATGAATTAGTTTTGTATATGTGTGTGTGTAATTAATGACTGATTAAATCGGTGTTTAATCACTAAGATGTGAGCACAAGATTAGGCTGAGAGTTCACGAAAATGAAAAATTGGGCATGATCGTGGTGGCTGCCTTACCTTTTGGGAGTGTTTTCCAGAAGCGATGGAAGTTTCTGAAAATATTTTGGATGAAAAACATAGAGAATACTTTCATCTTCTATTGAAGTTTCACTTTGGAGATGGTAATTGATGAAATCTTTGTAAGAGAAAGTATCTCCCTGAGTGCAAGAAAAGAAAAAGAAATTTATGCAGAACATATACAATATTGAACAATTTTTACATTTTAAAAATAAATTTAAAATGATTCATTTTTCATTCTTTATCTAGATTCCAGAAATATTTTATGTAACACACATAATACGTTTTTACACGTACGATGCTGAAAAAAAAGTCTATTACAGTCAAATATAAATTTTTAACTTTCGAGTCATTAATTTGAGTATTTTGAGCTAATAACTGGAGCTGGAAACATAAGCTGTGTAATTTCAGAATTTTTTACATTCAAATTGTTCTTTTTCAGCAAATTTCACTTCGATACAAAAGAAAATATTATTATATGAGTACTTATTGAATTGATCTTTTTCTCTCTCTTCTGTTATTTTTCTCAAAAACATAATCATTTTTCGGAATGAAGAACTTTGTCATCCAAAAATACCTTCAGTGCATTCAAGTACTAAAAAGTAGCAAGGGAAATTTCATGTAAGTAATGATAAAAGTAAAGACTTTTAAATACAAAAAATGATATATCATTAAGAAAATCGTTATATTGATATTGTTTGATATACAGATAGTAGAATTCTAAAAAGGTGCGACAAATATAAATCTTTCATCCTATATATATATGCTAAATTATAATTAAAAGTAGCAAAATAAAAAAGCTTGCTTCTATTTATTTAATGAAAATAAAAAAAATAATAATTATTTCAGTTTGAATATTTAAGGTTAATTTCATTAGTAGTCATGTTAAAATCTAAACACGAAACTAATTTTAAGGATAAAACAAAAAGTACAAATGTTTCCGTTCATTTAAGGTAGGGGGTCTTCAACTTTTAACGCGCGATCGAGGGCCAAATTAAAAAAATTTACTTTGCTCCACGGGCCACATCAATAAATTCACAGTGAACCGCGGACCACACGACTGTCAAAAAAAATATTATAGTCAGGAAATAAGGAAGGGAAGGATGAGATATGGTGTTTACAGATTATATATATATATATATATCGGTGTCAAACAAGGTAAGTGGAAGTCGCAAATTAAAATAATTTCCACATTTTCCTAAAATTTCTGAGATTTTATGCATACTTCAGATTTTTTACATTTAAAAATTATTTAAGATGGAGTGAAATTTTTGAATAATTTGTCATTACCAGAAAAATTTATCTCAAATGGATATCAAACACATCAGTGAAATGTTTTTAATATTAAGAATAACAGAAAAAAATGGCGTTTCTTATAACAAAAAGTATACAAGGGAATTTTTTTTCGAAATTGCCTCAAATTTAAATGAGGGGCCACTAAAATGCTTTTAGCGGATCATTCGTGGTCCGCGGTCCACAGGTTGAAGATCCTTAATTTAAGACAATAGAGAGAAAGGAAAAAGTTGTGTCGTGTTGTATTTCGGTAATGAAGAAGCTTCTTTAAAAATCACTTTTGAAATTTAACCTAAAATTTAAAATTATATGTCCAAATGTTTCAAATTAATTTAATAAAACAAATGAAGAATTTAGATTAATATTCAGGTCGCTGAATGACTGAATGATGCAGGAATTTTCACATGTTTTTAAAATGAATGGACTGAAATTGCTTTACAATACATAATTATTTTTTCAGTTAATTGGCTAATTTAAATTATCATTATTTCAGTTTAAATCTATTCGTAATTCAAGTTACACTGGCTTATATCAAAATTTCTATAATTTTGTAGTTCTATAATACAAATTTCTTTGGCAACGGACCTCATAATTTTGAACCACGGTCAAGTGACAAAGATGAAACCTGAGCTGAAACCTCTTTCCTAAGTATCACACTACTCCAACGGGAGGACGTTTGAGCTCTCGACAGATTTAACGTGCAACGCTCCCCTTCACGGTGGATCTTCAGCGATATCGTCAAGAGAGAAAGAGGTGAAAGGATCATATTGGCTTAGGATATATATATATATATATTTAATTGACGTGGCCGTTGAAAGGTATTCTTTATATGATTACTTGTAATACGACGATGTTGTTGGAATGGATTCTTTATATGAGATTGATGGGCAGTACGGTGATTGAATAAACTTGTTTATTATCCATCTTGAACACATAAGACATTACAGGGACGGCACAATCTAAGCACACACAAACACACTGCAGCCGACTACATGTTGAAACACAAAGCAGAAGCGAAAGAGAACGGTCTCCAGGAGTCTCGGTATTTAAAGGCTTCTGAAATCACGTGATCTGTGTGGGTGGATGGATGTAGTTTAAAATCCTCTCGTTAGGCGGCTGGTTAATTTATTACTAAAACGTTGGTCCTGAAGGGATGGACCAAAGGTAATTAAAAGTTATTAAGAATAATTAAAGGGGATTATTACATATATATATATATATATATATATATATATAATCGTAGCACTTGGTTAAGTGATGACTAGCATATCTTTGAAAATGTGGTGAGTTGACGTCTTCAAACAACATCAGGCACTAAAACCACATATTTCACAATTTTATAGTGATTTTTCTGCAACGGGAACTTATCTTGACGTGATAATAATTGCAATTACAAGTCGGGCAAAAAACTTTGCCGGTTTAGCAAAAGTTTAAGTAATTTGCTTGATTCAAAATTTGAAAAAATTATGTCACCCAACATTAACTCTCTATAAAAAGAAAACTGTCGCATAGAACCCCAAGCAAGCTCTTTAAAAAATATGGCTCAATTCAAAATAGTACAACACTTGCTACTTTTCTACACATAACAATTATTGATATTTTTTTTAAAAAATTGACTTCATTTCAAAAAACTTCATCTGAAATGTGTAACTCAAATTAAAGAACAAATTAAAAATAAATCGCAAAACATTTTTGTGATAATTCAATGAATTAAATTTTCGAAAAGTTTGCTTTCTACACGAATGCAAGTACCCTTTAAAAAGTGATCTATTGATGAGTCGTGAGTCACTGGATAAATTTATTTCCTCCTCTGCTTCAGTAATTCTTTTGTGTTGTTTGGTTACATTTTTGATTGGTTTATAAAAAAAACTGTGAAGTCAAATACTTCGAACATTTTATTCATTAAAGTATTTAAGTTTTTTTTGTTACACTTTTAAATTTGTTGCCTAGTTTAAGTTACATGCTTATGATTGAGTTTTTTAAAATGAAGTCATAAGGGGAAAATTTTTTTCGATAATTGTTATCGATAGGAAAGCAGCAAGTGTTGCACCATTTTAGAATCCTAACTATGTGGGTCATCTTTTGAAAAAACTTACCTTTTATGAAGCGTGAAACTTAGATAACATTATTTTCTCAAATCGAGTCAAACTACGTTAATTATAAATAAACCTGCAAATACTTTCCCTATTTGTGACTGTGATCAATAGCATTTCTATGCAAGATCACGTTAGTGAAAAAATCACTGTAAATTTGTAGCATTCGTAGTCACAGTATCTAATAATGTGATGGAAGATGTCAAAAGAACTGTTTCGAAAATGAAGATGTGTCGCAAATAAAAATTTGATTCTTACAGATAGAAAAGAACAATTGTCGTAGCAACTTGGATGGGGTTGTATTTGGAATATTTTTTCTTTCTTTATGGAGAGTCAAAATTAGAGAATATGATTTTCTCAAATCTCAAATCAAACAAATAACATTAATTTTGACTAAGCCAGCAAAGTGTTTTGCCCAACCTGTGTCTGTGATTAGTAGTAGCACGAATGTGTATTATCACGTTAGTGAAAAACTTACTGTAAAATTGCGAAATCTGTGGTCACAGTACCTAACTATGTGACGGAGGGTGTCAGTTTCCACATTTTAAAAAGTGGGCTGGTCCTCATTTAACCAAGTTCCAGAGATTTTTTTTTATACGCCGATATAACCTCACCTTTTAACCCATGTGAGGTTGAAGTTGAATTTCGGGACACCCTATTTGTTTAACCTATTTATATTTTTTATTCAGTATCAACAAATATCCAAGTAGTAACAAGGGGATAATAGCCTTTCTTGCTCCATATCCCACATAAATAATAACTGTAACTGTAAGTGGTAATAAATTATAAATTAAAACTTGGAACTTACATTAAGTTGACTGTTCAATTTACTCAGAGGAACATCTATATCTTCATCGTCATCCGCCACTTCCACGCTGATCTGAAATTCAGATATGGCTGGATTAAATGAGGATTAAAAAGCTAAAGAATATATATATATATATATATGTACATATGTACTGATTCTTAAAATACATAATACATTGGTGGACAATGAAATTAGCTCACGAAGAAAGGTACAAATTACACTTGCAAAGCTATGTAAATAAATATATTGAGATTCTTGTATGAAAAACATTTGGTGCTGATTCCTATAATCTTACTCTGCATCAACAAAAGGAGAAAGATCTGTAAACAGGATTATGACATGTCAACACTAGAAAGAATACGAAACAGAATGCCAAGTAGGCGTAGAAAAAGGAATTTCTTGCAATAAACCGTGTTTTATAGGGACCTCGTCATTGAAATGTTTGACCTGCCGTGTTGTCTGAAATTTGGTCTTTCTGAGTGTGCCATTGGAAAATGTTGTGAATAGTAAAAACGTTATGGTACCTAGCTTACCGGTGCTAAAGAGACAAGGATAGTGCGCCTTGGATTTCACTGTGAACCGTTCCACTTTACCAGCAGCTTCAAGAGGAGGTCTATTTGTCTGCAAAATATTTCCAGATGCCTCGTTGAAGCGAATTTGTAATCTCAATGAGCTGTTTTTTATGTGTGCTACTTACACTCGAACATATTGGCCAAAGTTGGCGATATGTGATAATTAGTCATAACATCACTTCAATTTCGAGACTGAAGGTCACCGAGCTTAGGTAGGATTGTGCCACATTGAACAGTACAATCTAATTCTGTAATCCTTGCTATAGAGTTATAGTTATTTCATTGCAGGATTCACAGCTCCTTTCTGATAGTGATACGTGTAACATTAACAATCCAGTGGTATGAGGATGAAATTCTGTATTTCCATTAGCTTCAGTTTCTAATTAGTATTACGGGTGCAATTTACCAGCATGTTCACTCACGGCTTGAACATCTTACATCAAGTTCATATTCTTTCCCGGTCTGCTAGCTCCCCAGCCATTTTACTCTATTGAGTTTATATAAGATCAGATAAAACGTACCACTCTGTGCATAATTTAGAGGGAGATATTCAATATTTGTGAGTCAGCCTCAGATGCTGACTTTATTCAATGTAGAACTATGTTGTAACACTTATCTCAGTACGAAGCGTTTCGATGTGATTTTGGAAATAGCTCTGAATCATTCTATAATTGATTAATTAATTAATTTTTTTGCATTAAATTTCTTTCATTATTTGTATCAAATTTCATATCAACTCGATGCTTTCTTCTCGTTGCGCTGATTTCATTGTCCATGAATATGTATTTGTTGTTTAAAGGGTCTGAAAAGAAAGTAAGATTTCAATGAGTTTCCACTTATTGTCACATTTAAATACATTTTGCTACCAGATTGAGAGGTATTGGCATTATTGATAATCTAAATATCATAAAATTTATTAATAAATACCTTTGATCTTGGTGAAAAGAGTTTAAATATTTCATATCGTACCTCTAAGAGAGAAATAGTTACAAATAACCTAAGAGAATTTCGAAATTTAAATTTTTCTTTAAAATGCGTGTGATAAGATTTATCTGTACTTATAACACATTTATTTTTAGATGTTTTACTAAAAGAACCAAACTTTTTTTAATACTTTACTCATTCTCATACATTGTATAATAGGAAATCGAGTTCTAGAATTTCTTGAGCTTGTTGCTGTAAATTGTCGTCTTCAAGTTCGGAACCCATTGCGCGAGCAATTTCTATAATATAATCTAATGCTTCTAGAGTCTTGTTTTCATTTAAAAAGTCGTGATCCTCTGGGTTTTCGAAAGGGAAGTATCCAGTTTCAAACTGAAATGAAGAGGAAAATGTAAAGAAAACTCACTTATAATTATTTATTAGAAATGGAAATTAATGTTTTTTTCCCTTCATAAATACATCATATTTTATCTGGTTGCATAAATTAGAATGAAACGAGAAAGCTACTTCACAAAATCTCAGTTTCTTTATTTTTAATGTTTTATAATTATATAAAAATACAGAAGTAATGAGATTAAATTTCATGTTACTGTACTTTGCATTTAGCAAGAAACTTAACAAAATAATAATAATAATAAGAAGAAGAGGTTGATCGTCAACATTTTAAAATATGCAATTAGGATAATTTCAAAGCTAGAAAATTAATGTTCCGAAATTATGTTTATGTTGATTTGTTTTAACAGTGCGTTCTATTAAAAATATTGTAATAAAGCTGGTAATAAAGTAACCATATCTGGAAACATAAAATACATTAAAACTATTCATCTTTTTATCTTAAAATAAGAAATAAAAGAAACTTACATACATAACATAATATTTGTTATCTATTAAATCATTCTTGAAATCGATTTCTACAAAAATATCCATATAAAGATCACGATTGGCTTTGGCAGCGCGCTTTTGCCAGTCGAAGTCATTTTCGGTCCATTCGCCGTCGCCAAGCATGGGCCATCCACCATATTTCTTCACTAAATCTTGCAATGACTTTAACCCATTTTCGTTTCTGGCATCTGAAAACCATACTTAAATATTAGATATTCTCGCAACAATATTCAATATTAATGCGGTTTTAAGTAATCGTTGAGCAATGGATTATAAACTTTTACCTTGAATTGGTGCTGAAGAAAAGTTAAATAAATGACTGGATGAAAAAAAGACAATTTTTGTTTAAAAAAAAGTATGACTATTGTATCTCTGTTAGTATTGTATACTGACTATTGTATCCACAGTGTGGCAAATAAATTTTAAGACATACCAGAGCGCAAGCTGTAATAGCGTCATAAGTGCAAATGCGTATGCGTCATAATGTTCATAGTTTGCTAGCGCACTGCCAACAAGTTAGTTAAGTAGTTAAGAGAAGACAAACCTTTGTTACAGAAGAGAATTCTTTTAACGTTGATTTTTTAAAGGACTGTAATCAAATTTCACTCAAAACTTGATAAAAGTGCTTCGGAAACATACCAACTCTGAAACAAGTTTACGGTTACTGTTGTTTAAGTAGATCCAATGTTTTTGTGTGGCACAAAAGTTTATTGAATGGAAGAGATACAGTAGAAAAAGATCAGTGAATCATATATATGATCAGAAAATTAAGACCAATTTTATCTAGAACACCTGAAATTATTGAGAAAGTACGAAATTTCGTAGTAAACGATCGCTGTACGTCATTAAGAATGATGGTAGACTCATCAACAAAGAAACAATTTGAACCATCTTGCAAATGTGGTGCTAAATTTGTGCCACACACTTTAGCCCCTGAACAAACAGCAATGAGAAGCACACATTGCAGACGTATAATTTCATCTGCTGAAAATGATCCCAACTTCTTGAAGCCCATTGTTACTGGTGAAAAAAACTGGTGTTTCCAATATGACCCTGAAACATAACGACAAAGTGCGGAATGGAAGTCAGAAAATTCACCGAAAGCCCAAGAAACAAGAAAAATTCTGTCCTAAACCAAAATAATGCTTATAACATTCTTCGATGCTAGGAATATTACCCACAAAGAATTTGTTCCAACTGGACAAATAATTACAGGTCAGTACTACTTAGCTGTTTTAACGCGTTTGATGGCCAGAATTCGTCCAGAATATCGGCAATGAAAGCAGTTGGTGTTTGTTTCACAATAATGCACCCAGTCACACCTCCCTTATTGTTCGTCGATTCTTGGCAAAAAATAATGTCTGTGTGTTGAACCATCTATATTATATTCACCTGATTTAGCACCCTGTGACTACTCCTTATTCCAAAACTTAAAATAAAATTAAAGGGTGTTATTTTGAGGATATTTCGAACTTCGAAGTGGCTTCGACGCATGCTTTGCAGGCCATTCTACAAAGTGATTTACAAAAGGCGTTTGATTCCTTAATAAATCGCTGTAAAAAGCGCATTAAAGTCGGGGAGGGTCCTATTTTGAATAAAGATAACCTGTTGGCGAGAATTCCTTGTATAGGTTTTGCTCTGAGCCAACTGTTGTAACCTTGTATTCAGTTCGAAAAGTTTAGCGATCCATATGGTTGGGATCCGTTTTAGCTCATTAAAATTTTGTTGTTAAATTTACAGTCCATTAATTTATATCGGCATCATTGGTCCGCTCACGGAATTGTCGAACCTTAGAAAGATTAGTACTTGTAAAATCTTTAGAAAAGTTATAGAGCAGTATGTCGAAAGAAATATTAATTGTGTTGAACCCCAAACGTGGATCTGTAAAGGCTCAAATAACACGAATTAAGGACTTCATTAACAATCCGGACGAAAAGGATAAAATAAAGTTGGAATCGAAAATGGATACCTTGAAAAACCTAAGAATCAAATTGAGTGATATTCGGAATGAATATTACGAAGTAGTGTTAAAGGACAGTGACTTGGAAACACTTGAATTAGAAATCCTGGATTTAGAAGATGATTGCGAAGATATCCAGGTAAGAATCAAAAATATTATTTCAAAAATTGATTTGAAGAATAATGATGTTACATCTTGTGGAAATAGTTTTAATAATATTAAATTGCCAGATATTCAATTACCAAGATTTAATGGTTCCTATCATGATTGGTTTAATTTTAAAGAACAATTTATTTCTTTAATTGATTGGAACAATAGTTTAACAAATTCTCAAAAATTATATTACTTAAAATCAACACTAACTGGAATAGCTAAGGATGTTATTACAATTGATGATTCATATACTTTGTCGTGATATATAACCTCCCCTAAGATTATCATCTCCCCGTCTACCGTTACTTGTTTCCGGACGTGTAGGCGGATTAACGAATTCAAGAGACATCATTACAAATCACTATATTTATTGATACCTCTTAATCAAGGAAAGTTACAAACACACGATTCAAATTTAAGAACAGTAAAACACAGTGGAGTATGAGAAGGGGTTACTACTAGCGGAACTACGGAATCGGAACTGAATCCACGAAAGATCAGCACATACAATTACAGCCAAAACACGTACACGTATATTTACTAATTTCCAAATCACTAACCTTATTCTTGTACTTCGGCAGGTCCGTGGTGGTGAATAACTTAATGCTGGCTGGATCGGGTAAAGGGTAGGATCCACACTCGACTTTCCAATTTCAATCTTCAGCTCTTCAGCTTAGCTCGTCGCGTCACTACTCACTAAATCTGTCAACAACTGCGTGTTGATATACCGATGCTTCAATTCATTTTACTTCAAAAATCTAACTCTTCACTTTACTACTCTCTCTTTCACTACGTTAACTCGCGAAACCCGAACTTATATAATATCTCTCATTTGCATAAATCACGCTTTGGCTCCCGGTGGAGATTGGTTGAAATAAATAAAACTTTTAAGAAAAATAGAGACTGTTAGTTTAAGACCGTATAGATCCGTCACAACTTCATTATTTGAATGTTTGAAAAAGAGATTCGAGAATAAAAAATTGATTATAAATAGTCATTTTAGTGAAATATTATCATTGAAAAAATTTACTCACGAATCAGCTAAAAATTTAAGAACTTTAATAGATTGTTGTCAAAAACATTTAAGAGGTTTAAAAATGGTAGGATTAGAACTAAAACGAATTTTCCGAAGTACTATTGATAAATTTAATTTTAAGAAAATTCGATAAGGAAAAAAGGAAAAACTTATATGCCCCACTTATCTCTTAGAATGTTGAACTCGAGTCCTGAGAATATTGAAGACCTATCTTGTAGAGAGGCTGAGGCACATTGAATCTGTGTTGGCTCAAAGTGAAACGATGGGGTAGTTTGGAGAGGAGATACCAGTTCAGGTGTAGTCTTCGTCACTTGAGCGAGATTCAAAATTATAAGACCATCGCCAATATTTCTCGCGTTGCCGAAATGGGGGATGTTAATCAAAATTCAAATCTGCATAAATAGTCTTACGTGCAATTGAGACTCTCGTCCATTGGCAGCTAGTATCCCAGTCGTAGGCTAATGGAATCAAAATAATTGTCACGCGAGTGAAAGCATTTAATACGTTCAGGTGTATGGCGAAATTTAAGCAATAATAATTATTGATCTTATTATTATTATAATTATGTATTATTGTTGTTTACCTTATTTTGTTTGTTTTACTTACTTCTGGCAGCCCCGTCTGATACTTGTGGTGCACGCATATTATTTTATCTGTCTTAAAAAAAGAATTTTTGATCCTGCATTCATAATGAATACAGATAATAAACGTGCCACTAGACGAGATTTCGCGAAGCTTGGGAAACAATGGTTCGATGGAAAGATCAAATTTAATTGCCACTTACCTTTTTTATTAGTTTTTGATGATATCCTATAATGTATAATTAAAGTTAACCCATGGAAGATACGAAATAGTAGAAAAGTCAAATTTATAGCATGTAGCAATTATTTTGCGCAAAATATTTGAAACAGGAACTCTTTGATGCTTTAAAATACATTTAAAAATGAATCAAATCTTGATGTTGTCCATATATTGCTTTCTTCAAAGTATAAAACGTTATCATGTTTTGAATGGGTATATGTGACATCAGTTAGAGGATAAACGACTACTGACATCAATGCACAAAAGCAAAGTAATAGTTGTCGTTTCTTAAACTCTCATTATTCCTTTGGAGGATAATATTTTTCGTAATTGATCTGCAAATCTGGATTAACTCTCATAAATTTCTAGAAAAATTGCAGTATTTTTAATTAGAATAGTCTGCACAGTAATGCAACTTACCTATATAATATGCACATTAAATAAACCGATCGCTTACAATTGGTAAAATCGTTTCGTTTGTTTGTTTTATCAATTTAATCTTAATATTACCTGGACAATCTACGCATCGTTAATGTTATAAAATAAGATCTTTCCTCGAATAACAGTATATTTTTTTGTTTTAAAATCAATACTCAGAAAAACAAACCTGTAATAATAGGCATTACTAATTGGAAAGGTACTTTATAGACTTACACCATAAAAAATATAATTTCCTGTTAAAATCAAAGGGCAGTTATTGAAACGGAATGTTACTGTTTTTCGATATCTAAAGCTTGAAATTGATAGAATAATGGATAAAGAGGAATGCAGAGAATAAATTGAATAGTTAAAAATATTATTTCAATTTAGAATATATAATGTTACAAAAAAATTAATACAATCATTTTTATGTGTAAGAGTGATCTAAATTTTGATTGCATTTTGAATTACATATGAAATGATTTTTATACGAAACGTTACAGGTACATTTATTTATGGCACATTTAGATTAACAGGAACAATTTGTGAAAAAGTGTCTGTACCAACATATTGTTTTATTGTTTGTTTCACATGAAGAAATTTCTGTAATAAGAGCCTCCTCCATTAAAAATATTTTATAGCAAATACTAAATTCAAAGCTCATATATATAATTGTTTTATTAATTTAAAGTACTTTAAATTTGGAACCTTAACGATTCGAAATACGTTAATGTACACATTACCTACGTAAAAACGTGAAAAACTCTTATTTTTCACATTATTCTGCTCTTCAATTGAACAAATCAAGTAATCTGCAGATTTACTAGGTAATATGCTCCTTAACGGTTTTCCTGTTTTGTTGGTAACAAAAACATTGATATTTTCTTTGAAAAACAATCTTTAGTCAGAAAGATTGAAATAATTCACCATTTTTTTCTAGACAACACTATACTTTAAACACACATAATAAATGATGCTTACACAGTTATAGTTGAATAACGAGCAGCCTATACAGCTGTGATTTTACTACATTATTTGTTTATCCTCTCAGACTACTTCTTATTTATAAAATGCATAGTGAGAAACATGCAATTTTAAATTTGCAGCTAATTACTTATTGCATTCTACACAAGATTTTTTTTATTTCACGACTAGACTACGACACGCAGAAAAATGGCAACTATGTATATATCCTTGTGAATAATAAATAACTACTTGCTTCATATAGGAAAGTTATTTAATCTTTTTAGCTCTTAAACTAAAGTTTTTAATGGTCACTATTTAGAAATTGCACATGCATATATATACACATATGCATGGATCGAAATTATATCTCCAGAATTTATTAATGAAGCGTTTTAATAGAATTTATTTTCCCTTTGTTCAGGGTGAGACACCAACTAATAATTTACTTGAGTCCCATTTGAATGATATTCAATAAAAGTTAAGAATTGTTGTTTATTGTTTATCATATTGATTCTCAAAGAAATTGAAGTTTTACTATTTATATATGTATAGTAAAACTGTTAGTTTGCAAAACAAGTATGTGTCACGAATCCTATATATAGTTTTTTCATTCTTTTATTTAATTATTGCATCTGAAATTCAGTTCATGAATATCAATCTTCAGGGAAAAGACATTTTATGTACATATATTATTCATGTCTTTAGTTAGATTTCTGAATTGAATATTTTTTTTTGTTTGGAAAAAAAAACTTTTTGTTAGACTCATTCATAAGTGGTGGATACTCCTTTTCATATGTATTTGTGACCTCATTTTAAGTGTATTGACATGCAATGAAAGGGTAAAGAAATATGACGATTCGATTTTCTGCAAATGGCATGCATCCATCTTTTACTAAAATACAATTCCGTTGCTCTGTTTTTTATCAGTTGTCGATGACCTTATTTAAGAAACCTACATGTGTTGTATCTAATACTAAACATAAAGTATACCTGAATATGGAATAACATTCTTTTACTACTAGTTAAGTTTAATTATTTATTGATCAAGCAGTGTCAGGTTGCTTTTTAAAGTTAAACTTGTTTTCATGTCTATCAGAAAGAAGTATTTATCTTCTATAAAAATGAGAAGGGGAAATCGATACGTGTTTTGTTTTTACTGAATACGCACGAGATAAAATAAATAAGTTGAAAAAATTACAGATTTACAATGAAATAATAAAGTGTGTAAATAATAACTTAGCTTAATTAGATAGGATATTTGTATTTATAAAACAGACAATAAAGATAAAATTAAAAAATGGTAGATTGAAACTGAAATCTGTGTAAGTTAAAAACTATTAAAAACCAATTGCGAGTGGTTGTAAAGAAATCAAGGGAAAATAACTTGTATACAAAATAAAACAACAATAATTTAGTAAAAAATCTTAGTGCTCCAAGAAGCAAATTTTTGTTTCTGAGAAATGTAATTGCTTATTTTGCGAAGATTGTATAGTTATAATTTATGCTCACATGTAGTAATGTGTACGTAGAGTAATTTAAAAAAATATTTAGGAATTTCGTGATCATTTTTTATACAAATATGCACATTAAAGATTTAAAAAAAAATGGTTTATCTTCAACTGTGCGTGATGCTGTGAGGAACAGAATCTGTAGCCAACAAAATGTGTAGATATCCAACAAATAAATG
>BMAO01018235.1:0-112083 GCA_019973975.1 Trichonephila clavata | reverse complement strand
ATATATCTGAAAGAAATTTCTTACCATTTTGCTTTACTTTGAGAATATTTACAGTGTCTTCTGATTCAGTTTATGAATTATAAGCTTTTACTTTACTTTTAAGGGTATTCGTAATGGCAAACTTAGACACACCACAGAGAAAGAGAGAGAGAGAGAGAGAGCATTTTATTATTTGCAAACCTTAAAAAAGATACAAAGACAAGAGAAAGCCATTTCTACTGCTTTTAAAGAATTATAACTACTTTTAATTCTGATGCGACGTTATTTTACTTCTTAACCCAGATTAATCTATTTAGCATCATTATTAATTTAAGATTAATATTTCAGATTCATTTCTTCCACATCATTATTAATTTAAAATTAATTGAACGCACAATGAAAACACCTTCGTTTACTTAAAGTAATTACAATTATTTTTTTTACTAAAATGTGATAAAAAAAATTACAGAGATCTAGCACTTATGTGAAAGATGGGAACTAGTGACTACGGGACGATTCACGGGGCAACTGAGTCTCCAAGGGCTTCAACCAGCCCATTCGCCCTGAACCTATATATATATATAAAGTATATCTAATATACTGTAGGAGGGGGAAAAAACTTAGAATTCTGCCTAATTTTCAAGTGCGGCCCCTTATAAACTCCACCGCTTCATACCAATGTCAATGCTCAAACACTTTCTTTCTTTAGCCTACCTAATTGGAGGAGACTTAACGCGGAGGAGTACCCTTAACATACTTTATGAGTCTAAAGAACCTTGGGATGCGATTGACGCACCCTACTTTGAGGAATTTTTGACATCCAGTCAACAGGAGGAAAGGATAAAAAGCTCGAAATACAAGGGGTCGTATATTGTGTGCTTGAGCCCCGTACAACTTCTTAAATTTGTGATCTTACCCAATATCCATGAAAGTTTTATAATTACTCACCGAAAATATGACAATTATTAGTTTCTTGTGTACTAAGTGAATGGATTTGGGGGGGGGTCATGTTATTTACTTTAAAACATTCATTTCGTCTCTTTTAACTCTTGTTGCTCTGAGTAGATTAATTAATACTTCAATAATTCTTTCAATTGAATTATTAAATTTTTGTATATGAAATTTGTTTAAAAAATTCATTCGATCCTAATTTATGCTTTGTATTTTCTCATCCCTAGATGGGTGGCTGGAATATTAGTGGTGACTTTATTATCAAGGATTGGGACTTCCAGAAGGCGTTAGAGTTAAATGACAACTACTACGGTGTTGATAGTTTATTCTCGTGGACTGTTCAGGAAGATTTCGAGAACTCGACTCGGCATATTGTGTCAGTGTCTCAAAATGAAATGATTTTAAAAAGCCGAGACTTTTATTTTAACAAAACCATGGATGACAGGGTAAGACATTAGAACGAATTCGATTTATATTCATTTTTGCTCTTTTGAGGAGGTTCATACAGAGGTTTGAGATACTATGTCAACAAAACCATGGATGACAAGGTAAGACAGTAGAACAAATTTTATTTGTATTCATTTGTTCTCTTCTGAGGAGGTTTATATAGAGGTTTGAGATACTATTTCAACGAAACCATGGATGACAAGGTAAGACAGTAGAACAAATTTTATTTGTATTCATTTGTTCTCTTTTGTGGAGGTTTATATAGAGGTTTGAGATACTATCTCAACGAAACCATGGATGACAAGGTAAGGAAGTAGAACAAATTCGATTTGTATTCATTTTTGCTTTTTCGAAGAGGTTCATATTATTTATAGTTGGATTTAATTCATGGAGACTGAAAAACAACAATCAAAGTTTTATATTATGAATGTTTTATCGAGCTGTAAATTATACGGTTGAATTGTAAAAGAATAAAATCAGACGTTTGAATCGCTACATATAAAATACTGTAACGCTCACTAATAAAACATTAAGCCGCAATTAAAGCTGGAGGGTCCTTTCATACGAGTCAACTTGTGTAACATATAAGAGAAGAAAATTACTTTGAATAGAAATCACCTTCACACGAAGTCTCCACTCCCTGTTGTGCCACTCCCTAAAGCTCTGAAGACAATGTTCAACCCCTGACACACACATACACTAGTTACATCAATTAAAAGGACTCCGCCATTACCATATTTACTCGAATCAAAGCCGCTCTATTTTTCCAGTTATTTTGTTATATTTAAAGAAAATTGATTGCGGGTTAGAATCGAAAGAAAAACATTTGTTGGAAGGCGAATTGAGAATTTCTCTACCCTTTCAAAAGGGAAAATGTAAGTGCCCATTCTAGCCACTTAAATTGATGACTTGTCCTATTCCGCCTTTTATGTACAGTATTTAGTCTATCCTAAACATCTTTATATGCTCGCATTTAAGAATTTTTTGTTGTACACGCTTTCTTTTAATCACCTAAACATAAAAATATAAGTAATAGAAACAAAACGAGTTCTCTAGGATGCAAGCATGAATGGGAAGGCAATTTTATAAGCAGAAAAAAAAACGGAAGTAGTGCAGTGACAAAAGAAAATTTAACACGGATAAAACAAATATACATCGATGGCGTAAGCAAAATGATATAATTTTTGCTTGTAAGTGTTCAAAAGTCATTAATAATTCTTTTACATTTTTTTATGCATTCTTTTATAAAAATGTTGCGTAAAAAATGCATTGGAAAAAAGGGATTGCAAAGAAGACGACATCGTGTGGGTAAATGGCAAAACTCACACCATTCCCGATATCTGCTGTGACAAGAGGAGTGAGGAATTATTTTTGAAACATTTTCCTGAAATTTAGAGTTTTTGGTCTATGTATGTATTTAATACTTGTTAAATAAATTAGTTATTAACTTCTAATTATTTCTCGCTATTTTTTTTAAATTTCTGAAGTATCGGATGCTTCCATAAACCATTTATACATTTTTTTAAAAAAATTTTTTCTCAAAGAGTATAGAGAGTTTGGGATGCGGCTTAGAATCGATATCGGTTTAGATTCAAATGAATACGGTATATCGGTGAGTATAGTAATCCCTTTCTTCCTATAACTCTCCCTTTTTAACAAGCTTTTATGAGCTTCCCTTGTATGTAACGAAATCTTTTAACTCTATTTTTACCCACTTTAAAAAGTCAGAATTTTCAAAAAATTTTGCACACCTGTCAAGGACCGATGATAATACAATAATTTCATAATTTTGCTCTATTGTCTTAAACAGAATTATCAGGATTAACCATTTCCAGATTTTGCAACTAATTCAATATACCATTTCCAGATTTAGTGAATAATTCCAGATTTGACAACAAAATGATTAAGTTACATTCCTAAAAGTGTACTTTATGTGAAAAAGGGGAGGGTGCGTTGCACCAACTTCTTTCCATAATATAAACAATTGTCTGGTTTTTCTAAAAATGAAAATAAAAAAAACTAGGGAAAAAATTATAAATAATTTGTGTTCTTAATTCGGATATAAAGTCGGTTTTTCTAAATTATGTTGTCGGATGTGTGATATGAAACGTCATACATTGCTTCCTTTTATTGAAAGAGCTGAGAATTGATTTAGAGGTCACCGGATTTAATAATTTCTCCCAGACTCTTCTTTGGAACGGGTACTAATGCCGATGCAAGTTTCAGAGAGTATTGTGCTATTTTAGTGAAAAGTATCATTGATTTTACACTTTCTTCCGCATGACTTATTTCAAACATAGTTCTTCCAGATTTCCTTTCGTTGGCTCTTCCTACATTTTACAAACCAGGCCGGAATTTTGGAATTTTCAATTTACACAGTTTTAAAAACTATGTCTGTTGAATGTCGCCCTCTATTTTCATTACACTGGTGTAGTCGATTTCGAAAACTCTGAGTCACCTTTTCAAGCATATCGACTGAGATATTGTCAACTTCGGCACAGATGTTGTTCAGTAGGTCTTCCAGGGTCTTAGAGCGATCTTTGTAAACCAGGGACATGAAGTAGCCCCACAGGAAGTAATCAGAACGGGATGTTGAAGTTGTTGTTTCTTACGCCGCCTGATATCGTGACTACGTCAGATCCAGGTCAACGAAATTCAGCATGGCAAAAAGCTAGATGTACCTTTGCCGTTGGCCGTAGCCTTGAGCACCATACAGATGACAGTACGATTGCACTCGGGTACTCCCCAATTTAGAGACAGAACACCCTTAGAGATCAGGGACCTACCACCTCTCTTCCTCTTCCACCAATCTCACGAGAGGACTTGCGGCTCGACAGCTATTTAGAGTACCCCATACCGCAAATGAGCTGTATACTTCTCTGGGATGTGAACCCAGGTTCTAAAGGTATAGCAGTTAGTGTCGCTGAAGAGTATACCCGATGAACAACTCATGGGGGATAAATCAGGTGAGCGCGCAAGGCAGTATACGTCCCCTCGCAGGGAAATCGATCATTTGGGGAAAGCTGCTCTCAAAACACTCCTAGAGGCGTGGGCTGTGGCCCAACCTTGTTGCCACAAGTTGTCAATATCCTTTCTTGGAGAGTGAGTAAGAAGAATTATTGGATCATAGTCACATACCGGTCTAAATTGACACTCAAACTCCTTCCACAATTCAGGTGTTCTAACGGTCTAGCCTCTCCTTTCTTTGGAGACATCCCCCGTTGCTCGGAAATCATCCATATGCTATTGAATCCCATTTCCGATCAGGAACACGATCTTGTGGAGGAATAAGGAAGTGACGAAGAAAGACACGTTGTACTGTAATCATCGACCGACTGTTAGAGAAATACATCTCCACGGCGAAACCTCGACCACAGCATATGTGGGACTGAGATGAGCAGGAACACAAATATCCTACTCCGCACCTTTTACCGAACCCTTCCCCTCTTTACAAACATCACCGCAATATGTTCAAAAAAGTAAATTCCCACTCCCCACCTAGTACTACAGATATTTGTGTGTACGAAACTATTAAAAATTTTCAAAGGGAACAAAAAATTTATTTACTTTTTTAGAAGCTATATTAACGCCACTACAAACTCTAAAATAAAAAAAAAACTGTATTTTTCTTTCATAATCAGCCAATCAGTTTCCATGGATATACACCATTCCCCTTCCTCAGCCTTTTTAATGGAACTCATGGAAAATGGCACGTAGAAAAGAAAATAGTATATTCATGTTTCTTTTTCTCTTCTTTCGAAATTTGCGATGTGGATTCTAAATATTCGCACAAAAAATTCTTTAAAAAAATTTTAATTATATGCATTTAAGGAGGATAAAAAAGTTTCTCCAAGGCTTTGCTTTCTAGAATGAAGAAATAATAATATTAAAAATTCTTAGAATTAACATTATAGTCAAGAATTCGTGGTAACATGTTGACGGACATTAAGGATGATGTTCACGACTACTTTTTTGAGTCAGAAAAGTTCTCAAAATGAACCGCAAGTTTGTGTATGTGATTATTGGACATATACCTGAAGAGTCCGAAACATTATGACCACCTACTCAATAGGTGACTACTAATAATAGGTTGGGCCACCTTTGGCCAGCAAAAAGCTGCAACTCGCCTTAGCATGAGTACTACAATTACTTGGAAGATGACTGAAGACAGATTGTACGAAATATCTAAACATCAGTTACACTAAGTTGAGGTATACTGAAGTTTGATGTCAGAGCTGCATTTCACTGAAACCCCCCAAATGTGCTGCATTGGATTAAGATCTAGCCAATTGGGTGGCCTGAACATAAATTCGAATTCATCCTCATATTAACAGTAACACTCTAAGACAATTCGATCTTTGTGACATGGGGCGTTGTCTTGCTGGAAGATTTCATTTCCAGTTAGGAAGACAGACTCCCTATAAGGGTGCAACTTATCTGCAGTTATATTCTGATAATTCACAGCTTTCATGGTCTGTTCTACCTGAACTAAGTGTCCCAGAGCCACCCATGAGAACGTCCCCTAAAGCATAATACCTCCACCACCACAGCCTGTATATGACTTGCTGTACATTGGAGGAACAACGGTATTCTTAGATGACCATTCACCCTGGTACGACCATCAACGTATGATGCATCCGACCAGGCAACACTTTTTGCTTATCCAGACTCGATGTTACTGGGACCATTGTAGGCGTAGTCCACAATGACATTTCGTCAACAAAGCCACAAAGAACAATAGTACTCTTATTGCTTTAGAGAGCCCGGCGTTATAATAAACACTTACCTAAACCCGAGATATGTAGTATCTTTTTATTCATATTGTATATTGGTGATTATTATTTTTTAGTTAAATAATCAAGTTTTTGTTCAAGGCATTTCATTACAGTATTTAAAAACGTTCTGATATAATGAAAATTTTAGTTTGGATTTTATTTGTTTCATTTTTAGACGATAAGTGCTTATTTGGCGTATATGACGAAAGTTGGTGTCCTCCTTGACGGGGAAGAGAATGCTACCCGTCTCCAGATGCAAGACGTCCTAGAATTTAAAATAAAGCTTGCTGAGGTGAGTAAATTTGATATTATTAATAACTATATAAGCAGTAATAAAATTGTTTAAGGATATATAGCTTTCAAGCATTTTAATATTGTTTGAAAATGGCGACGGTTCGCAATCATTTGATTTATGCATTTTAAATTAAATTAAGAAAAAAATTAAGTAGTATGTGTGCATGTGTATTTTTATTCCTTATAAGGTCAGATTGTTATCAGTGTTCCACAGGAATTGGTTCCAACATGTCACTCAAATGAAGCTTAAGGCTTATATTGAAAAATGTTTTTTTTTTAAATTTTATCGTTACTGGTTTTTTAAAAAAATAATAATTGAATAAATGAACAGATTTTTACGGTGGGGGTTTGCAATTCGAGATTAGATTATCTAAATCCCGGGATTAAATTGGACTATTTATTAAAAATACTTACACATTAGCATAGTTGAAATTGCATAATAAAACTGATGTAATTAAAAATTGGTTAAATAATATTTTTTATAGGAGAGCAAATAAAAACAAGATTTAATTTATCATAAAAAACGAATAAAAATAGTACCTAATGACATTTTAAAAAAAACACACATTTCTTTATTTGGCATGTTTCTGTAAATAATCTTTTAAAATACACAATTTGTACAGCGTGTCATCGTTAAAACAGCTTCTTATTTTTGTTAAAAATTGTCCTGTCGAAGAAAATGTTTATTCAGACCCTAGCCTAGTAGGAGTTATCGTCATGAAATAGGAGTATGTTCTTTCCAGGTAGTCACCACGTCTTCCCCCACCCCATTTCAAAAAAGAGACATTTCTTTTTGAATTTTTGACGACAGTGTCTCAAATCTAATAGATAACATTAACTAGTTCGTATGCAATACTTAATAGTTTTTGTGTACACACAGATTCAATTATTGAATCAAAATTTAAATCAATTTGAAGTTTACCTTATTTGAAATAGTAGATCCAAATGTATGATCTGTTAGTAAAGCAGCGGGATTTAAATCGTCAGGTTTTTCAAGTAGATCCGTTACATATTGAAAAAAGAACTGTGACAAAATCTGTTCCTGAGATGTTGCTTATATTATTATGTAAGCATTGCAATAAACCACCCATACGAGAAATGAGAGCTTCGTACATTTTTTTTAATTATAACTTTTACAACTACACACAAATAAATTCTACGTACATATTTCCTAAAAAGGATATAAATTTTCTCAGAATTAAATTCTAATTAAATTTTGATGGGCAAAAATTTTAAAATATAATTCAGAAAAAAATTAAATTGAAGTATTTTGGTATTTTAATACTGGGATTTCGGGATCCCGGGGTAGCAAACCCTATAATGGTGTATTTTCCTAAGTAATATTTCAGAAAATTAAGTTTTTTATTTTAATTTTGAAAATTTCTCTTATAAAATCGAAGTAGTAAATAAAAAAAAATTAAATATAATCTTCTAAGAAAAATGCTTTTTATAAAATTTTTCTACTTTTTTCTTGGGTGTCTCCTACAGTTATTCTACATACTGTTATTATAATTAATTTTTGTCGTGTAATTTATATTTATCAATACCACAATGTAGCATATTTATCGCTAATGCAAAAAGTACAGTAGAGTAGAGTTATAGATTTTGTAATTCATTCGACTACCAACTAAATATAATTCCGAGTACATAATTCTTTAAGCGAAATTATACATATAACTCCATGATTGCCCATGATGCCCATTTTTATACAATTTTTTATTTTTTCAAAAACATATATATATATATTACAAAAATATACAAAATATAGTTATATACCTAAGATAACTATAGTCATGATAGAATAGATTTAGCTACAGAAATACTAGAGCAAACTCCTGGCCTTAGGAACCAGGAATGCAGGTTTAAACAATGTTTTTCGGCCAGCCAACCTTCACCTGAATTTGTGAATACTCTGGGCCATAGGGAAAGCAAGAAATTCCTATAGAAGTTTAACTATTATTATAAATAAAACCACAATCTCTTAATGTAAAACGATAATATTATAGCCTATAATAATTACTAAAATATTTTCAAATCAAAGTTAAAACTATTAGCTACTATTTACCACGTGAGTACACAACACATATTCCCAGGCTATGGACAATAACAGTATCGCATAAAATTATTAAGTTTTGTTAAAATAACATTAATACTATATGTACACATTTAAAACTCTATATTTGGTTTTAAAATTTATAGAAAATAAAAGTACCACCCAGACATATAAAATTAATTTTTAAGAAAATATAATATTGTTAATTTTCTTAGCTAGAGGCGCAATCTATCTATAAACTGTACAACAAATAACATTTTTTATTTAACTGTTAGGTAACTTTTTATAAATTTTGGAGGGTTTCCGCGTTCCATACAATGTTTAATAAAGTTATTAAGATTTAAATATATATTAAATTTACCATTAACTAATACATTATTATGATAAATATAATTGAAAATAATATTTCTATATATTGATATAGATATGTTGAAATTCCAGTAAGGTACTTTAAGAATGTTAAAATTAAAATCATTTCTTTTATCATAAATATTGCTATGTAATTTATAGTCCTTAATACACAATGATACATCCAAGTAATTAGTCTTAACTGGATTACTATTAATTTTATTTAGCTTTAAATAATTCGGATAAAAGTTAATAATGGGATTAAAATTATTATTTTTACCAAAAATAATTAGGTCATCTATGTATTTAAATAAGTAATAATCATTATTAATAATATATTTATTTTCGTAAAAGTGTAAATATAAATTATCCAAACTATTGCTTGCAGGGCAAACCTTTGGTTTGTTTGTACAGAGAACCATTAAAATTAATGTAGTTTTCTTTTAAGACTAAATTGATTAGAGTTCTAAATTTTTGTAAATTAATATTAAGGTTATAATTACTATGATTATCTAAAATTACCCTAAATATATCATTGATATTAATGGAATTAAAAGGGGATCTTCAAAGTCATAACTATAAACTGAAAAAATATTTTTATTTTTAAACTATATATATATATATATATATAACATTACTTAATTACAGGGTGTTTCTTAATCATGAGATACTGCCGCTAATAAATGTGTTTTATTTTTCCTTAATGTGTCATTTTTTCTGTTTTTGCCTCAACGGAGCAAAGTAATATGCAAAAAATGTTTGTTTTAGTGAGCTCTACACTCCTCAAAGTTTGTCAAATGACTTTAAAATCTTCCTGTCTATTGCCCACAAAAAAAACAAATTTGTATATAGTAGTTTAATGGCTGTATCACTTTTTCAATAAATAAATTGTGTTGTTTTTCATATCATAAAAAATAATTTAAAGTATAAATAACTTTTATCTATTGTGTTCGAACCATGTACATATTTATAGCACTGTATTTATTGTTTCCGACTTGCATTCTTCAAAATACGATGTGAAAATAAGTTTCTTGTCAGACGTAAGCAGAACCAAAGTATATATAACTGGACAGGTTCATAGGGACAGGAAAAGCAATCTTTCAAATATACTTCTTAAAGTAAGAATGTCCAGAAATGTTACATTTATTATACAGTAGTATCAACTTGTGTATTCCTGCTTCGAAATTCTCTGCCTAGGATTCGAAAAAGTTAATGGCAGCCATCTTCTTGCAATTCATTACTGGGAAATTTCTGACTGAATAAAAATTTCTTCGAATGCCAGAAAAGATAAAAGTCATTAGGAATAAGATCGGTACTATTGGAGAGGTGGTAAAATACACCCTTCACGGAAATTTTACTATACATGTTTCGTGCCCTATACCATATGTATGGCCGTACTGTCTTACAACTCCAGCAATCCTTATTGGTATTCTGAATGACATGTCGAAATTTTTGCCGTGTTACAAAATAATGGTTAATAATAGTAAGTACCTCCTATACCGCTAATGTTATATATATATATTGAGCTTTTTTATGTACATTTTTCTCAGAAACTGTTAAATGTAAAGACTTCAAATTTTAGACTTTTTTTTATACTGAAGGGAGCTTTTGTTTTGTTCAATTTTTTCAAAATCATGCAACGTAAAAATATCACAATGAATCTTTTGAAAATTGTCATTTTTTTCAACGATAAATGCTCTATCTTAAAATATTTTGGTAATATTAAAAAAAGCTCACTTCAGTATACATAGTTACAAATAAATAATGTTCAATTAAAATTTCATGAGCATCCTTTCTGTAGATTCTGAGAAAAAGGTACAAGCAGTTTGAAAAACAACTTTTTGAGAAAAAATGCATTTTTAAGATGAAACTTCACTTCATCACAAAAATTATGAACTACAACATATATTTGACCCATTTTATTAAACGTTAGCTCATCCTATATTTATTTTAACACTTTTTTTGTTTCCTTGTTTACTTAAATTTCCCAGAAAATACATACATAGCATTTATATGTTTTTGTTTAACGAGATATTTTGTAATATTTACATTAATTTTCTCAAAATCTGCATCAATTTTTGAAGAATTTTTAGCTTTGATGTATTACAAAGATCAAAGTTGACAATAAAACATCATGAATGCCTTGAAAAATATATCAATAAGTAAAAGTAAGGATTTGGGAATAAGTGATTATGTGATATTTCGAAAGTTCTTAATAATGTTTTGTATATTTACATGCAAACAGTAGTTCTAAAAGTATCAGATCTCAAAAGCTTTTTTAAACTGGTCAAATGATTCATGAAACAGTCAAAATACTACTGTTTTTATATTTATAAACATGAAATTTGAGTATTTTTATGTATATAACAAGCTTTACATGCAACGACAAAATAATCCCATATCAGATATCTATGTACATTTTATAGAGCAACTTTATGAAAACTAAAGCTTAAAAACCTGTCTGTACTATAAACAAACATTGAAATTTAATTTATTTTTTAATCAATCATTTAAAGTATTCAAAACATACTTTTACGTAGCGAATTTTTTAAAAATTGCCATTTTTTGTCACTTTATCTAGTCTATAATCAAATATTTTGGGAATATTTTCAAAACCTCACTTTAGTATATATAGTTACATATCAGTTTCTTACAGGGAAAGTTGCAGGTGTATTTATTCAGTAAATTCTGAGAAAAAAAGGTACAAGTATTTTTTAAAATAGCATTTTGAGAAAATTACATTTTTACTATAATATGTAAATTCATCACAAGAATTATGAAACACAACATGTATTTGTCCTTTTTTATTAAAAATTAGCATCTTTTCAATTTATTTTCAATAAAAAGCGAAACAAAAAAGTCTTAAATTTCCCAGAAAATAATATATATATACATAGCACTTTTCAGTTTTTATCTAACGAGATATTTTGAAGATTTACATAAATTTTCTCAAATTCTGTATTAATCTGTGAAATTTTAACTTTTTTGCATTACAAATATCCAAATTGACCATAAATATCATAAACATAATGTATGAAAATGCATCAATATAGTTTGGTATGAATTTGGGGTTAAATTTTGGTTATGCCTGATTTTACGACATTTCGTAAGTTTTCATTGGGTTTTGTTGTTGCACACACAGTTTCTAAGTATTAAACTTAAAAAATTATTCTAAACTGGACAAGATTTCTGAAACAGCCAAAATAAAACTGTTTTTATTTTTTAAACATGAAATAATTTATGTATTTTTCTGCATGTAACAAGTTTCTCGCAAAGGCAATAAACATCCAATTTCATGTATCATCTCATACCTTTTTCTCCGAAACTATTAAGCAAAAAGACTCAAAATTGTAACTGTATATTAATTAGACATTTCACAATCCCATATTAAAATTTCTTTCATGAACGCAAGACAAATTTAAAATTTAAAATTTCACAAATAGTTCTACCTTTGCGTAGTTCAACATATTTTTAACACTTTATTTAGACAAGCGAAACTTTGCTAATCAGTAATAATAACTAACTACAAATAGATTTAAAGTAAAGAATAGACCTAAATTTCAGTGAAATTCACTAAATATTTAATATAACATTCAATTCACTAAAACCATAAAGTCCAAAACTGACTCCAAAACTTTTTAGCGGATCTAACAGTTACACTAGTAGTTAATACACAGTTATCTAAAGTTAATTGCGTTTGAACAAATAAAATAAGTATAAGCTTTGCAATTTTTCTCCAGGTTTAAAAAGACAATGTTTATACTTTTAATTGTCAAATTTGACGGAGCAAAACTGCTGATTATTTTTTAAAAGTCATTTTCACATACTTCTTATTCATAAAATATCAAATATGATAGATCGTTGGAAAGATCATGGATTGGAAATTTTAAAAATCTCAAAATCGATAATCTGAAGATTTTTAACCAACTGACTAATTTTAAAAATCTTTATCATGAACTTCATACCGCACGCGGCGTGTGAAGAAATGATAAATGAGATTGATAATGAAGACAATTTAAATCTTTACAACGAAATTTCTGAAAGGTATAGAGAAGTGCCTAATGGCCTACAAATTACAGATGTTAAGAAAATACCCAAAATATAAGCATTTGCCGTTTTCAATCTAACGCCTGCCATCATTGGGTGGTGGGAAGTGGTGGAGTGACACAGTAAAACTGCATGATTGGAATTCTTTTTGGAATGTTTATTAAACACTCAAGAGCCAAAGCATGATGACCACCCCTACATTTTGCAATGAACGCGCCTGGATGACGTGGAAGTGGTATTTAACTGATGCTGGAGAGTCTGAAGAATCATTCTTTTACTTCTGTGTGTGATGGGAAGGGCTGCGGATCTAAGCGACTTTGATGGAGGGCAGATTGTAATGGCTCGAAGGCTCGGAACAAGTATTTCCGAAACTGCCCGACTCTTGGGTTGTTCGCGATCTACAGTTGGAAGAACATATGCGAAGTGGATGAATGACGGTAAAAACCAGCAGTAGACGACATGGTGTAGGGCGTCCACACACTATCAAAGAAAAAGGTCGTCAGGGACTGTACCAGAGCCAGACAGTGGCTCAGCTGACAGCCCAATACAATGCAGGGCCATGGAAATAGTATCGAAGCACACTATTCAGCCGACACTGTTGGATATGGGGCTACGCACCAAATGTCCCAATAGTGTACCTTTGATGACCAAGCGTCATCACCAACTGCGCCTGCACTGGTCCCGAGAACATCGCGACTGGTCCATGGATCAGTGGGAGAGAGCTGCCTGGTCAGATGAATCACGGTCTGTCATTCATCACGCCGATGGCCGTGTCAGGATACGCCGTCATCCAGGCGAACAGCTGCTCCCTCAATGTACAGTAGGTCATACACAGGCCGGTGGTGGTGGTATTATGCTTTGGGTGACGTTCTCTTAGGCGTCTCTGGGACCCGTGGTTGTGGTAGAGCAGACCATGAATGCTTCAGGGTATCCGGTGAGGTGAGGTGATTTTGGGGTTTATTGGCGCAAGAGCCGATTTCGGCTATACCGCGCCAAACATCTGTTTTAATATCTGTGGTCTAGACGGGAAGCGAGAAAGAAAGAATGAATTGAATGACAAGAAAGAGGGTCGAAAATAGAGAAGGATCACTAGGGTACCCTGGGTTCGTGAAGCCCGTGTTTACCAAAGACAGTAAACCCCTTGGAAAAAGGAAAAGATCACTGGGGCACCTCAGGATTGTGACACCCGTACTCACCTATAGAAGGTGAGCCCCATGAGGGGTTCAGGGTATCCGAACATCATTGCGGACCAGTTGCACCCTTACGCGGCCTCTGTTTTTCCAGCTGAAAATGGAATGTTCCAACAGGACAACGCCCCGTGTCACAAGGCTAAATTGTGTTGGAGTGGTTCTAGGATGTTGATGCTGAATTCCAGTTAATGTCGTGGCCGCCTAACTCATCGGATCTCAATCCGATAGAACACATTTGGGATGTCATGGGACGGCAGCTCAGAGTTCAAAGACCACCAATTCGCAATATCTCGGATTCGAATAACCGTTGCTTAAACATCTGAACAATCTGTCTCCGGCCATCTACCAAGTACTTGTGCCATCCCTGCCAAGGCGGATTGAAGCTGTGTTGAGCGCCAAAGGTGGGCCAACTCGTTATTGACAGGTGATCATAATGTTTTGGCTCTTGAGTGTATATCATTTGGCTATGCGCTGCGATGAAATTCAATAAATGGAGTAAGTATATTAGTTCAATAACAAACTACGAAAAATTACTCATCATTGACATTTTTTTTCGTAGCTAAATACATTTTAAAGCATTTTAAATTTTCCTGTTACACAACCACACTTTTGAGGAAAAATAGTTACTTTTTGACAGAGATTTTTGACGAATAAGAACGCTTATAATATGTCGATTACAAAAATGCAAAGAATAAAGAGGCTTAACGAAAGTATTAATAGATACAGAGGCAAAAGGTATTCATGAATTACGATTTCCTGTACAATACGTTTTTGATACTTCTGTAAAATGTTATGCAACATCTATCACTTTTGTGTATTCAAAATTTTATAATTTTTTATAAGATTTTCAAAACACATTTGAGCTTTGTACTGTATGCTGTGTGTTTTTGATTCAATCGAAGCAAAATCCACGACTCCACCTGAACATCATCGAGATAATTTGGGATCGTAATGCCGGTTTTCAAGTCAATTTTGCTCCCAGTCAACTCGTTTACTTTCACCACTCCTCTAATGTGGAGAAAGGAGAGAATGTTTTAAGCCATATTGAAGTTCACAATCTATCGTTACAATGATTAAGTCCAAAGTAAAAACTTTCTCCATTTTTATTACACAAGTAGCTGCATATCAAGTGTATAGCTTTCGCAATATACTTATAGTTGAATCAACTAGCGAGGAGTATAAATTGGTCTTCGAGAGCTTCACAGAACTAAGAGCTAGTTGGCCTCGTGTGAAAGAACTGAGACGAGATATCTATTCAAAACTAGGTGCGGTCCCTCAGTTTCTTTTATTATGGGCAGAACAAGTTGACTTGTGTAAAGAGTTTAGCTTCCACAATATGCGTTTAGGTTAGTCAACCAGTGGAGGATGATAAAGTGGGGGTCTTTGAGTGTATCAGAGTTGACCCCGGGTTAAGGGACCTAGGCAATATCTGTTTAAACCTGGGTTCCAACTTTCAGTTGCTTTTATTGAAGGCAGAGCAAATTGACTCGTGTGAAGAGCGTAGCTTCCACAATATGCCTTTAGGTGTGTCAACCAGTGGGAGAGGAGAACTTGGCGATAATTGAGAGTTTTATTGTAGAGAGGGCCAGTTGGCCTCGTGGGAAGGAACCTAGGTCATCACTGGGTCTCGACCGTCAGTTTCTTTTACTCTCTATGGAAGGACAAATTGACTCGTGTGAAGAGCGTAGCTTAAAAAATACGCTTTTGAGTGAGTCAATTAGTGGAAAGGGAAAACATGGTTGTGGAGAGCCTAAGAGCAGAAACTGCAAGTTCACCTCATGTGTAGGAACCCGGGTGATTTCTATTCAAAAATAGCTCCCAAATGAGTAATACTACTATTGTGTCTGGTACAAATTGACTCCAGTGAAAGGGCCCTACGATTCAGCGCCTGCGTAGCTAGAGGCAATAGAAAAGACTAAAAACAACACGACCAGACTTTGTACATTTTAAAAACTCGTGTTATGTATATATGTATGCCACAGTCTACCTTTTAATGCATCTCTGTGTTTTAAAAATAATTATTTCAAATCGTTTTTATTATCTAAGTTGGATACCGATAAATTGCATTTTTAATACTGAATCTCACTAATCTACTTCCCTTTCTTCATCTTATTAGATTCAACTTTCCGCTGAAGAGTTAGGAAAACACGACGAATTGTATAGAAAGCTTACCGTCAGCCAACTTCAAGAGGTGGCTTCTTTTCTTAATTGGAGGCTTTATTTTAACTCAGCCTTTAAGGCGGTGGGTCGAGAAATAGATTCCTCTGATCCAGTCATGGTCTTGGGATTAGATTACCTGAAGAATTTATCCGAACTTGTCACTCAGTATCTCTCAAATGTACAAGGACGAGTGTAAGTTTTGTATGCAACTGATTTTCTCAATTTTCCATCTTAAATAAATTGTTATAAAATGAATTTCCGCAAGTTTTGGAATATTTTTTCAACATTAAGTTATGTCATGTTAATGAAGGATTGATATACTATTTTTGATTTACAACATAAACTTAATTTAAATTTTACACAAGTTTCTGATATCGTGGTTGCTTTCCGGTATGATCATGAACTCATGCCCAGCGTGTCATAATTTCAGGCTCTAGTACCATTGAAGACCCATCGTGTAGAAGGGATAATGCAGGTCAAATATGTCGAAGCTCAAAGTCCTCTCGCTGGATTGTGTGGTATTTTGGAACGAAGGTTCCAGCCCAGGTTCTTCTCGTCACTTAACCGAGGTTCAAAAATACGAGGTCAATTTGCAAGAATGCTCAAATAACGTTTTTCTATCACTTACCCATGGTGTTTTTATGGGTATTTTTGAATTATTTTTACCTTTTCAAATTTGTATTATGCAACTATGTATGTATTTCAGAATTTACCTTTACTTTATATTATTTAAATTTACTGTGTATTTCTATAAAAAATGCAAACTAAGATTTTGTTCAATAAAGGCTAAATGCAGTGGTAGGTATTTTTCCAGGGAGGACTGTTTTACAGCTCTAAGCTCTTATCGGGTGTGCTCGGATCTTCTGGGTTTTCCACCAATAAGCTTCGTACTCCTTTAGAGTGCCACGTAAATATAAACACCCACACTTCACAAGTTTGAGAATGTAATGAAATTAATGTTCACATGATGATGTTGATATCGTTTCCATGATAGGAATAAATCTGACAGTACCATGGGCTTAAAGAACTGTTCTGGCAGTCTGTTCAATATTATCCAATTAGAGGTTTGTTGACGAAAACATGACTCTTATTTATTGTAGAGCAACAAGAATAGTTGGGCAGTAAAAAATATGAGCAAGTATTAGCTCTGTATCTGAACAAATATCACAATTCCTATTAGTTCTTTTACGATCCCTATCAATCTTCATTCCGCTGTAATGACCTGTTCGCAGCCTATCACTAGTCTTTGTCAAGAAGCGGTCTGCACTTATATTATAGCTTTGGTGCTATACAGAAATTGAATTTCTCTCAATTTGAAATTCGCAACAGCATTTGCCTCTAATAAAGTAACATTGACAAAGTTGTCATTGATGAAATTTCTAGCCTCTTTCGCAAGTTTATCAGACTTTTCACTGCTTGTATTATCAACATTCGCAGGCAACCATTGGGGAAAACAGACTTTATCTAACTGCTGTAACCTAAACAGGTGAGACCAAGTCTATTTATTGATCCATGAACATCCATTTTGAATTGTCTGAAGGGCTGCTTTTGAATAAAAAAAAAATGACAAGACACTTAAACAGTTTTAGAATAGGGAAAGTTTCATGTAGATCTTGAGCCTCAATTATCACCCGAAATTCACAAGTGAAGCAAGAAGCAATGACACCAGCACCGATTACTCTAATATAGATATTTTTATAATATTAAAGAATAAGTAAATGTATATATTTAGGAATAATAATTTGATGTATAAATTCAGTTGATCATATGTATTAGGAAATAAATATTTTATGCAGTTTTTATAATAACTTTTCTAATATGCAGTGAAAATTACGGAGTTATGTTGTAATTTAATATAATAATAATAATCTACCAGCACTTTCTTTACTTACAGGGAATCTATGAGAGAAAATTTAATAAACTTACACATTATACAGAAAAAGAAATGCTCACAACATTTTGAAAGTAGTTGAAAAACATAAGAAATATTGTTATATTCCAGAATTATGTAATGTAAAGCATTACATAATGATTAGTCCCGCAAAAAATAGTATACATTCTATGTTTAATTTTATTATTTATAGTTTTATTGGATTTTTTTTCATATAATACCTGTGTTAAAATATATTTTTTCGTCACCTTTTCTGATTAAATTTAACAATATAATAAAACCATTGCTTCATCATATCGATTATGGCTGGTTATCAATCTAAACAGTATCTTTTAACTGTTTAAAGCATATTGGCAAATTCGACTAAACAATATTGTAAGACGAAGGATTTTTAATTAAGCTGACTAGATTCGGAACCGGAATTTTCAAAAGTGTTTAAATTAATATTTTTTTATATTTAGTGTCAGTTGAGCTACAGCATACACATAGAATAATTTCAAGAGTGTTATTACAAGAAGAAATAATTTAAAAGCAATTTTTCGTCAAAAAAGAAAGAAGAAATTACATATTTTCAGAACATTCTCCTTTTATGAAAAATGCTTCGATTATAAAAAATATTTGGTTTGCATATAGCTGATATTTCTTTACAGAGACTGGATTAAAATTTTTGAACAATACACATTATTTTAGTTACTGTCAAACAAAATAATAACCGGTGTTTTTTTTTAATTTCTCTTTTCCGATACATTACAATGTGAATAAAAATGTCCCTTCCTTAATTATATATCTCAAAACTCTTAGTTCAAGCTCTGTAAATGTTTCTTAGCTATACAAAGGCAAAGTAATATTATTATAGAAGCATTTTTTTTTTCACAAAAGGAGAATGTTTTGAATTTATGTTATTCTTTCTTCTTTATTTGCCAGAATGATGCACTTAAATAATTTTTGTAATGTAATAATTTTCTTAAAACAATTTTATGTGTATGTTCTAATTCAATTTACATGAAAAATTAAAACAAAATTCATTTATAAGTTTTTGGAAAATCATTGTTCCAAACGGAGTTGGTCGCTTTAAGCAAGGGTGTTGGTACCCCTGTATCAACCGCATCGGTGTTACGGGGCCCCAACTAGTGTTAGCAAAAAATCGAAAGGTGTTAAGAGGCCCCCAAGGATTTTTGATACAAGACGCCTTTACAATTTGCTTCGACAGTGATTTTAATTTTGATTTGATGTAAAAGATCAAAAAAGAATCTGTAAGACCCTGCAGTAATTGTGATGTGGATCTTAATGTATGATGCAAGAAAACAAAATCAAAACCGTTTTAGTAGGGCTAGAAGCAAAAATTCTTTGACATTTTTCTTTCAGAACTATCGCCAACTATTTAGCGTGGCTTCTAGTGCATAGTAAGCTGGATAAACTTTCTAAACCTTTCCGCGACGTAAAAGCCGAGGTGGTGACAGACGACAGTGGTGGAGGAAAACGCTGGAAGACTTGCGTCTCAGAAGTTGAGGACTCAGTTGGCTATGCCCTCAGTGCCATGTTTGTAAGAGAAGCTTTCCCGGGCGACAGTAAAATAATGGTTGGTAAAATTTATTTGAAATTATTTAAGTATTATATAAAATAATGAGTTCGTGCTTTTTTTCTTTAACATTGCGCGGTCTTTACTTACTGGGACATCATTGAAGAACCTTTTACGAGGATAACATTTTGTCATTAACAGATAATTTCGTGACGGTCATACGATAAATGCATTCACGTGTTCTTCATTGAATTTTAAAATGACAAGATTTATACTTGTTCTAATTGTAAAATTTATATTACTTTCAAAGATGTTTGATTAAAGATAATTAAGAGTGTTACGATTCTCATAAAGTTTTTCAAATTATATATATTTATATATATATATGTGTGTGTGTGTGTTTAAATCAAATTAATTACTTTTACCTATGTGCGTTACTATTGTTAATGTATATGTATCTTTTGAAAGAAAGTTTATGTAAAAAGAAAAAATGGGCAACATCGAAGCACGTGAACTGATTGGCTGAAAGCACGTGATTGCATTTATCATGTGACTATCGTCCTATGAATTTAGCCTACATTATATTTTACAATTTTACTGGCCTTAAAAGAAGAAATATACGCTCCACTGTTTTATTTTTGTTAAAAGAACGATCCCCATAAAAATAAGTAAGATAATTGACCTAGATGCAAAAAAGTATAATAATAAAATTAATTATGAAATGAATATTTTGACATTTTATGAATTCAAAAGTGCAAATAAGTACTTAATCTAAAAAAGAATATTCTTTTAATAACAGTGCTCTTATGTAAAATACTAAGAGCCGCTTGAGGGCTGATTGAGCCACCTGAGGTTTTCTTAAATCAACTATAATTTCCAATTTACAATAATCTAAAAATCTACAAATCAATCTAAAATCTTCACCATAATTTAAAACCTTTATAAAAACTTAAAAACATATATGAACTTTAAGATTGATTGAAGAATATAATTTTAGATGTTTTACGTTAATTAAAAATGTAAAAGAAAATTATTTGGGGAAGAAGTACCGAAAGAGGCAAAGTTTTGGTTACGAAGTTCCATGATCAAGTAATATTACAACTGGTAATATTCGACTTCTCAATTATATAATTAAAAATTTTAACCATCTACTAAAAGACAAAAGATTGATCTTTCATATCGAACCAAAAATAAAAGCAATGACTGAAAACGAGGCTTTGCTAGGTTACAAAAACCTTAAAATGTCTCAAGAGTGTTAATCTTCAGATTTTTCGAATTTTCAAAAAATATATATATATTGTTGTTCTTCATTTTTTCTGAACATTTTGATGCTTACTACGTGGCAATACTCCAGAAACTTCGAAAGTTATTCAAAAACATTATAATCAGCAATTTAGTAATGTCAGCTTGTGACGGAACTATAAGCGACTCTACTAACCCCTTGGGGATTCTTCTGTAGAAACAATTTTATCAACCAACTTTCGCTGAATAAGGAAAGCGTGATTATGCAAATTAAGTATATTATATAAATTCTGTATTTGCGAGTTTGAGGAGTTAGTTGGCAAGTTAGTTGGTTAGTTGGAGAGTAAAGGATCGGGAAACAATTAATAGCATTTGGAGTTTAGCCATGTAAAATTGCTGAGAGCGGATCAATCGACGGTGATTAAATCAAGATAAGGATCGCCTTCAAGGTTCAAATGTTGGACGACTTTATTAAAGTACAGGTATCGTGATCATTATTTAAATAGAAGTTAGCTTATTAGTGTGCGACGTAGTTTATATTGAGCGTGTTTAAGCCATCGTGGAATCCCCAGGCTTTTCCGTCTCACCTCCGCGCTCTACTATCTGATCTGTTATCGTAAGACCTAACAGGAACCTTAAAGTTCAATTTTTTCAATTTTTTAAAAAACATTATATATATGTTAAAGCTTCAACGTTTCTAAGCATTTTTCTACCAAAGTTTTGTTGATACTGTGAAAACTGCCAAAGTTATTGAGAAATAACTGATAAAACTAAAACAAAAACTTGCATCTGCCACGACAACTTTTGTCAGAACACATTCCAAACATTTTAATATTTTGCGGATTAGTTTTACTAAAAGAGCCACACCTAATATCAAATTGATGCTGTACGGGAGTAGCATGATTGCAACTCCACTTTTAACTTGGCTTTATCTAAGCGGGATTATTTATTTGCATTTCGATCATGAATTTGCATTCTTTTTCATTTGTAATTAAAAACAATTGAATATGGATGTTCCGTGCAAAAAAAGGTCATCTGGAAAGAGACAGAAGAAAAGATTTCAAGGAAACAGGTACGTGAACAAATCTTTTTCTGAAAAAGGTAATATTTCGTTCGAAAATATTTCACCTAACTATAGTTCATCTGCGAAAAAATTACCGAATGCACACAAGATTTCGCAGGCATATAAAAATAATGTTTGCCTTGAATTTTAAGGTTATAGTCTAATTGATATAAATTTATAATTTTCCCAAATTGAAAAATGACTTTGTTGCTTTGTGTGCTGTGGGAAAATAAAAATGAGTGAAAAATCATTTGTAGGATTGTTTTCTACATTTCTATTCACATGCAGAAATTGTAATATTGAACAAAAATTTAATTCCTGTGAATTTATTGGTATAAAAAAATATACCGGAAATCAATAGATGGTCTGTTTTGGCAATGCGATATATAAGCTAAGGATTGTCTTCTCTCGAGACGTTTCATGTGTTTGCCAATTCCAGTGTCTCAGAAAGCTTACGATATAATTAATGCTAAGATAGCAGATGAAGTGAAGCACTTGCAAATGAATCGATGAAGAAAGTGGCTGCTGAAGAAAAAACTATTGATGGTACCGTAAATTCTGTTGTAGTTAGCGGTGATGGGACCTGGAAGAACCGTGGACATACATCTTTTATTGAAGTGTGTACTTTGATTGGAGCTGACTGCAGGAAAGTCCTCGACATTGAAGTGATGTCTTCTTATTGTAAAGGATGTGACTCCTATAAGGGGACAAGGTTTGAACCAAAATATAGTATTTTTTGGCTAAACACCAAACTTTCTGCAGAGAAAACCATAACGGATCTGCTGGAGGAATGGAAGTCTGCGGAATCCAGAATTTTTTTTCGATCGGAAGAAAAACATGATTTGAAATACCAGTGGTACATAAGTGGTGGTGACTCAAAGACATTTTCATTTATTGTCGAAAAATCCATGTAGGGATAGTGTTCGGATTGAAAAAATGGTGTGTGGGCCGTGTCCAAATGTGAATGAGTAGCCGCTTGCGAAAGTTAAAAGCTTTATTGGGGGAAAAGAAGCTTTCTGGTGGGAAAACAATTGGTGGGAAAGGTCGTTTAACTGATGCTGTTATAAGCAAATTGACGACTTATTATGGTAATGCTATTCGTGCCAATTTCCAAAATGTTAATGAGATGAGACAAGCTGTCTGGGCTGTGTGAGCTCATACATCCAGCACAGATGATGAACCAAAACATTGGCTTTTCCCTAAATGCAAAAATAGGTGATGTAAGTACAATGTTTCAGTCCACAACAATGCAGTGAATGAATTTTCTCACAAGAAGACCTTACCAAAGTAGTTTCTGAAGTGATTAAACCTGTTTTTAAAGATTTATCACACTTTAAATTGTTAAGATGGTGTTTAGGAGGGAAAACTCAAAATACCAATGAGTCAACGAATTCATTAATTTTGAAGTTATATTGCTAAGTTACATTGTTTTAAAAAAGGATGTTTTTTCGAGTTCATTAATGACTTTTACGGGTACTCAGACCCCTTAATTAGATTGCTATTGTGTCTGTTTATTATTTTGGTGACAATAAAATAATTAGAGGGAATCATGTCTACTGATTATTCAGTTTCTCCCACACACCTAGCCGGATCTGAGGGTAGACAAGGGGTTTTAGAGCGAAACGGAACTGACAGGCATTACACTGGCACCAACAAATCGAAATAGGAGGAAGTGCTCATTTTAGGGTTCTGCCCGAATTATATTTTTCAGAAAAGGAGAATGTGTCAGAGTTCCTTGCTAATATAGATGATAACAGAGCGTATTATGAGATCCCGGCGAATTTAGCATGTGCTTATTAAAATGGTCATTTAGTAGGTAGAGCATTAGATTGGTTTGAGGTAGTAGGGTACGCGTTTGTAAGTGGAGAGACGACTGCTTTCGCGACTATAAAAAAGAAGTTAACGGATAGTTTTCCCGTTGTGAAAAGTAGACCGGAGTTATGTAGAGGCTCAGTTTTTTTTCAGTGCAACAGCGTAGAGGTCAGGCCCCGTCGGATTTTGTGCATCACTTGCTGAAAATCCATAAAACTTTGGATTTAGATTATGATGAAGCGAAACTGATAAATCATATCATAATGAGACTCGAACCCCAGATTATCGACTATTTAGAGGCTCGAAACCTCACGACAATGGTACATTTATTAGAGTTAGTGGATAAGTATGAACAGACCATTCGGGGTAGGACTAGGGGAAAACCTCCTTTTAAGGACAAAGAACCTCAGCCGTGTACTATGAAATTCTTAATAACTAACTATTTTCTTCTTTACATCCTTCATCTCATTTGGGTATCTCAGAGTATGTCACCCTGAAATGGAAATAGGATCACTAACCAATCACAGTTTTTTGCATCTGTACATTGAATAGTATATTAATCATCAACACATACATTTATCGACATTGACCAGCCATACATATATTTTTAATACTTATCAATCTTCAATACACATTTTTACATATAAACATCATCTGGTTTTCCAAAAATAACTCTCCCTTTCTCTCGCGCAGCACTTTTAGTGTTATGGTTATTTGTTCCTTTTTACGACGCATCCCAAACAAGATATTATATGCATACAATTTTTCAAATATACTGTACACTAAACAAAAAATTCAAGGAATTCTCACCTACTAGCCAAGTCTCATTTGGTAGCAAAACAATTGTAAGCAGATAAAAGTTTTCCACAAATTGGAATAAATTTAAATACAAAAGTTCTTTTTTCAAGTAAAAGAAAAGGGCACTCACACACATCTTGGTGACCAAATTTTTTTAAGAAAAATAATAATTACAAAAAAAGTAGACTTGCCTTTCTGCTAAAATGGCCTGACTGCTTTTCTGAAGTGCAAAAGAAAAATTGCATACAACCTGGCATTCTTCTTTGCAGACTCCCTGTTGAGCCACCACTGAGGCCTTCGATGGCGGCCCATATTTGGCTGGCACGCCTTTCGAATTTTTTCCAAGACGAATCTCCACTCCACTTCTGAGGAAAAACCTTCTTTTGTTGACTCCCTTCTTTTGTGCACCTTGTATGGTCTGGTTGGGTCCCCCCTGCTTGTTGTTATTACATCCTCTCTTTTCTCCTGAACGGCTCCTGAGTCGATAATGACTTGTCCTTCCAGGGTGCTCCTGCCCTTCGGTGACTCCCGCTCTGCTTCGAAGTTGATACGGACTTGACCTTCCTGGCAGCTTTTCTGGTTTCCTTCTATTATTCTGCTTTTGATGTTTCACCTCTGGATCTCCAACTTTCCTGCTTGCTACTTCCTCTGTGTCCTCTATTTTTCCTTGGACCATATTGCAGTGACTGTGGAACTGAATTTTCCTTCCAATTGTGACTCTCTCGTGGTCGTCTCTTCGTCGTTCTATCATCTTGCAGTGAAGACGTTGGCGCTCTTTTCAATAAATACCGCTTCTCTTGGAAACTTCTCTTTACCTCCCTGTCCTCCTGCAGCAAAGAAGGAGGTGCTATCAATAAATTCCGCTTCTCCTGGGGACGACTCTTGATTCTGCTTGCCGCTTCCTCATTACCTCATAGGGACCTTCAAATTTAAGCTGAAATTTTCGAACCAACCTTTTGCTTACCGAGTTCATAGAGTGGGTTTCCACAAATACCGGATCATTTACTTTAACAGTCGCCTCCTTTCTTCGATTATAATACTTTGCCCATCTTTCCTGTTAAATTTTTGTTCTCTGCCTCGCCTCCTCAAACAATTGTTCTATATTATCGCACACTAAGTCTGATCCACCCGTTACCATGATCAATTACTGAAATGGGGTTATTAATTTTTGACCCAAAAATATCTCCCCGGGAGTTTTTTCTATTCTTTTGTGCTCTTTCGTCCTTATGGCGTAAGCGAACTCTTAGAGAAATTGATCACAATTTTCGTGATTTTCCTCGACATTGCTAGAAATCATTTGGAGAAGGTAACGGTTTACTCTTTCCGTTTGATTAGATTCCGGTCTATATGCGACGTTTTTATGTGTTTTATGTTCAACCAGTGACATATGCGTTCGAAAATTTCTAATATAAATTGAGGACCATTATCGCTAGTCATTTTTATTGGAACTCCATAATGCGAAATATAGATTTCAAATAGGGCATTAGCTATAGCTTTAGCCGAGGCCATCCTTAAATGAACTATCTCTAAACATTTTGTAAATGAATAGGTTACTACCGAAATTAACCTGTAATTTCATAATTTGAAATTACAAAAACACAGTACCTGAGTGTTTTAAATTGCTAAAAGATGTGTTTCGGGATGATTTCACGTCACATAGTCAAATTTTTGAATAGCACAAATGATTTTCGGAAGATCGCATGTTTGTTGAATATGATGAACGTCAATCTGTGACATGAATAACAAGTGATGCTCAGAGTTTTTGTTTGATGTTAAAGGCATCAGCATGATTCAATGGGTACCTCAAAACTAAACGGTCAAACAGCAATACTGCATTAAATCCCTAAGAAATTTCAGAGAAAGAGTGAGGAAGAAAAGGCAGGATCTGTAAAGCTACAAATCATGGATTTTGCACTAATATAACACCTCGTTACACAATGTGCTCTCTATGAAACAGTTATTGGCAGACAGACGTATAACTGAGCTCGGGCATCCTCCGTACACACCAGATCTCAATCATGCGACTTCTTCCTGTTCATTAAGTGAAAAATACTTTCATGGGATCACATTTTAGGTAAAGGTAAACATGGTACACTTACTGTGCGAAGAGGGTGACACCTATTGGAATGCAGTACTGCTTTGAATGTTGGAAAACTGGTGTGGAGCTATGTATTGAAGGGCGAGAGCATATGTTGAAGAGGATTAAAACATATATTTGTATGCTGTTTCCAAAATAAAACTAATTTTTAGAACTAGTCCAGTTATTTAATTGTTACACGTCGTATAATGTGTTCTATCTGACGGACAACTTATACACTACTCAAATGGGATATTTAAATTTGAGTAGATAAGCCTTTTTATATTAAAGTGCCAATTTGGCTCGACGGAAGAAAACCCGAGTTAGAGAGGACAGACCTTTGTTACACAAGTGCTGAAATAATGAATAAAAATCGGCAAAGATGGAAAGAGCAGAAAAATTCTTGGTAATAAAATAACTGAATAACATCTTTAATTATTTTTTAATTGCAATTGAAGTCTGGAAGTATTTACTTACAAAAAAAAACAATAATACATATGTGCTTAATTAAAACATATTAACATGCGCTCATAAACATAAACATGCGCTTAACGAAATTACTAAATGAATACGAAAAACAATTTATATGTAGCTATTATTTTTTTAAAAAATCTATCATAAAAATGTTTTTTTTTTAGGCTCAGAATATGATTCAAGGAATCAAAGAATCATTTAAAGGTAATTTTCCTTCATTGAAATGGATGGATCCGGAAGCACAAAAACTTGCCGCAGATAAGGTACGTAACTAACGTACGTAAGTTTGTCCTATGGAAATTGACCAAAGCTAAAATTTGAGGGATGGTACAGCTTGCTAAAACATAAATTTTTTTGTATGAATGTATGTTCAGATGCTGTGATGCTTTCAGGCACGAACACAAAAACTAGGACTTGAAAAAAAAGATACAATGTTTTTTCATTAACTCTAAGTGCTTCATTGTAAAATTGTTCACAATAAATGTTCAAATTTGCGACCAACAACAGCAACATATGCTTGATAGCATGCTGCTATTGGTAGCGTATAGAGTTATTGGCGAACAGTCCCAATGATTGCAGGCATTTCGTGCATGTTTACATCCATGATGGAGAGATCAAGTAAAGAAGTCATAAATTGAGTCAAATGAAGTCTTGTAAATTAATAATTTATTTGCCACCCAGATGGTATAACTTCTGTGCCGTATGGTTCGGTTAGAATTCCAGAGAAGGGGTGGATGTTTGAAAATATATAGTGTCTGTACGGTATGGGGCACTCTCAATATTCGTCGAGACAAACGAACTCTCGGGGGTTTGGCGGAAAAGGATGAGAGGTGGAAGGCTCCTTCATCAGCACCCTAGGGTGTTCTCTTTCATAATCGAAGTGGAAAGAAGCCAAAACGTACTGTCACCTTCATATTGCTCAAATATGCGGTTACCAAATGACGTAAGGCCATCCCCTTTTCCCGATGAATTTCCAAATAATGCGCCTCAATATAACCGTCGATCAGGTGGCAATAGAAGGAACAAAAATAAATATTGGCTTTCAGATATCTCATCACAATTAATTATCACATCACATGCTTGCTAAATTTTAGCAATCTGGGAATGAGGCATTGAATTGGTCAACCATGCCCAATCCATCTCCCTTTGGATTATCTTCCAAATACATGATGTAAATACCTTTCAAACAATCTGGAACATACCGTCATGTTGAAATTACATTTCATTACAATTGATAATTGAAATAGCTTGTAGAAATTACCGTAAAATGTCTTTAAGAAAATTGCGACAATATGAGGCAAACAATCGCTTTGGTTAGAAGATATGATCCTGCGTTCATTGCCATAAAAATTTGCCCTCCAAGTAAAAGTCATCAAAATGAAACTAAACTTTATATATAAAAGTACTACTTTGATATAAGTAAATGATTAGAAAATCAAAGAAAAAAGGAGCAACCTACATTCAATTGATTTTCTCTAAGTATACTTACGTTCAATATTTTGCTGCATATAATAGAAATTAGACTATCTTATTACTATTTCTAAAGTTATTAATTCTCATGACTTTTTTCTTTGCAAAAAGTTGGTATAAAAATATCTGCTGTAAGAATTTTTCTCTTGTGTTTCAGGTTGATTCAATAGTAGAAATGATAGGATATCCAGAAGACATATTGGATCCTGATCAATTAGATGAAACTTATAAAGGAGTAAGTAAAATTACTTTGACGTTATTATTCCTAAATTCTCAAAATTGGTAATGGTACAGAGTTGCATAGTGCGTATTTCGTGTATTAATGAAAAAGAAAATAGTAGAACCTGTTTTTGTGCGGTCCTTTTTTATTCGATTTTATTTTTATGCGATATATAAACTTCAACGGTTTGGTCGCCACTGTAATGTTTTTTATCAGTGTACAAACATTCACTCACTTCAGTACGCTCTGTTAATTGGTTATAAACAGTCTCGCAACAATGCACGTTCAACTGCTTTCTCTCAACGCACTGGCAGCACGCACTTGATTGAAGAGAAAATTTTCAATGGCACGTTGACATTATCAATAATTTGATAGATTATGAAGACGATCAAGAATAGCTGGATTCTTTGAGAGTGAATAAAATGAATGCAGGCATCCAGCTTTCCAAAAAATCGTTAAAGCTTTTTCTTAAAATAGATACCAGTTCCAGGAGTTTGAAATTCCACAAAAGGAGTTTCGATTATGTATATCTGGTTATCGTGAGGTTCACAAGCAACTGACCAACTTACAGTCGTCACAATAACTTATCACCTACTTTATAGTGCCAAAAAATCATTTGAAATTTTATCTTCAATTGACGAAAGCGATTTTAAACTAATGAATTATAAGGAGTGCGTGCTTTGGATTACGATGAATAGCAATGAAGTATGTATGAGCATTTTGATCATTTCACCATTTATACAATCAGAATTTAAAAGTTTTAAAAATGTTTTCATGTGGAATTTAAGTAGTTGTATATATTTTGTTTTGAAGTGCTATCTCATAAATTTCGTGAATAACACTAGGCAACAAAACAAAAAAAACTTTTTGTCTGTTTCCTAGGTTTAAATAGCCTATTCTTACTAATTTTGAGTTTAAAAAATGAATATGTAAATTAAATTATTTTTAATAGCTCTTGTTTTTAAGATATACTACCACCCATCCATCAATTTATTGGTAAATTTTGAAGAACAAAACATTACTAACTAATACATACAGTACAATAAGTCATGTTTCTAGAAACCATGTTCCTAATCAGAAATCAGTAGTATTTTTTAGTTTATTTCCTGTGAACATTTCCTTTTGACTTGCCTCTTGTAAATCGAAACCCGAGTACCCCGAGTTATGCCTGTCCAGCAGTAGTTTGCGAGCATTGATTCATCCCGACGACCCTGATATTTGCGTTCCTTTGCTGTGATATTTTCATGAAACTTTTCACCGTGTTCACATCGCTTACAGTTTCACAGTTTTTTGGGAAAAGATTAAGATGGGAATGTAAAAAATTGATTTTTAGAGACATATTCCATCCTGAGTCATAAAAATTTTGCAGGGGTTCTTTCACCAATTGTTGATATAGTTCTCATCCTTTTTGATGTCTAAAAATCCTTATATCATACTTATCTTTGAAACCTAAACATAGTTAAATTGATTTACCTAAAGTTGTAAGACGAAAAACAGCGAATATCACTTGAATCGTGCACTATTGCCTGTTCTTTGTTCTACTGATGCTTTAGGTTAGACTCAAAACACACCTGAAGAAAGATGGCGTGGTAACACGCCTTTCGTTGAAATAAAAATTGTTCCTGAGGTATGATCTTCCCTCTACCCGCTCAGATGAACATCAAAAAGATTATATATAGAAAGTAAAAATGAGTAAAAATGCAGCTATTTATGAATAGCGAGTTCTGATTCTTGAAAACAAAACCTAATCTGAAGTTTTTATGATGATTTTCGCGTTTAGAAGACCAAAATACTTCGTAATAAACTATTTGTGAGCCCGAAACAATTTTGATGTTTTTGCTGGTGTAATTGACGTACTTTTTAAGTGCCTTTTTTGTGTGGTTTCTCTACACCGCATAAAAACAATTTTTCGTAGTATGTTGACAAAATTGTTACTTATATGTAAGTATTTATGAAATTTTTGCATATTTTTGTGCGGTTTCTTTTTATGGGCACAAAAACATTTTTATTGTACTTTTTTTGCTCATAAAGCCCTGCTTTGATCAATTAGGAGTCTACGCATATTATAATATAAACTCCATAGTTCAGCATTATATAGGGAAAATCATTATAAAATATCTCTAATAAAATTTAATTAAGATAAAATTAAAAGTTTTAAGCAACGCTTTGTATAATATAGTTTTTTTCACATCGACGAAAGACTTTTCCTAATACTTCGCATATTGCTTTGAACTCTATTCAAGAAGAACTATCTACTTGAATGAATATAATATAAAATGGACGTATATTCTAAAGTTACTAACTGAACTCTGGGATTTAAAATTGGTTATCACAAAATATCACAAATAATTTGGAATATCCTTTGTGACATCCTTTGTCATCTACATGCTACCTAGTATCACTCCTCTGAATTTGTCGGTCGAATTTGGCAACACCGTCAGTGTAACCATATTATCTTAAATATAGATTCATAAGGTATTCAGGTATGACCAATGACAAAATGGAAACTTTTCAAGGCACCCAAATTGAGGGTGCTTTTTAAAAATCCGTTCAATTTTACTATTGTTTATGGTACATTTTTAGAAATGTTTTAAGGAATCATTTTAGTAAATATTAAATCTCTTAGCCACAATTATATTTAATATAAATTATCTTAATATTACAAAAATCAGAAATATATAATTGAAATTTTTAGCAATTTTTAAAAATGTTCTTAAAGCAATTACAGAAAAAAAAGGATTAAACTTATATTACACACACACACAATAAAATTATAAGCAAAATAAAAAGTGCATGTATTTGTAAGAGAATGTATCGGAATTTTAAAGTTTTATTACAAAGTAAAAATTTTAGAGGTGATCGAATAAATGTTATAAAAAAAACTTGATATATATTTATGAGGATATTATTAAAAGAACAGGTTATAACTGAAAACGTATTCGCACAATAGGTTATTTTAGTACATTCCCCGAAAAGTAGCGTAAATATCAGGTTCAAAAATTTCAAAAGTAATATGTATAATATTTTGTGCTATCAGACACACCACGATAGATTTTGAACTATTTAAAAATACCCAATTCTGGTAGATTAAGGACCCACCTCTAACTTTTCTACTTTTGTGTAATTTATTGTAACTTGGCTTTTAGCAATAATAGAAACAAATAAAATACGTTTTGTAAATCCAACAGATTTCACCAATCAATAAAATGAAAAAAAAACTACTTCGATTAAAATTGGTCATTTCAACACTTTCGGATACCTTAAAAGTTTTGAGGAAACTTTCAGAGCTTTTTGTTGATCAAGTGTTTCATTAAATATCTTATCAAGTGTTTTATTCCTGAATTTCAACAGTATAAACGGTGACACTTTAAAAAAACGTTTATTCAGTCTCAATTAATGATACTTGTCTTGGACACTTAACATCTTTTCGTTATTAACTTCACGGAAGAGCCAAAGCATTATGAACACATTTTCAATAACGCGTTGTGCCACCTTTGGTCAGAAAAGCAGCTGCAACTCTTCTTGGCATGAATGTCACAAACTCGTAGTAGATGGGAAGTGTACCAAATTTCTAATCCAAGGTCACACAAAATCGAGATATTCCGACATGGCTGTTTTAGATCTCTAAGTTCCCTTTCTATAAAACCCAAAATGTGTTCTATCGGATTATGATCCAACAAATAATATGGCCCACACATCTATTAGAATTGATTATTATGCTCTTCGAAACACTCTTACACAATTCCTGCCTTGTGACTTGGGGCACTATCCTTCAAGAAGATTGATTTCCATAAGGGAAAAAAAGAAGCCATCTAATGGTGCAACTGATCCGCAATTATGATCAAATATTGCACTTGTCATAATTGAGGGTTGCCAGAGCCCTGAGAGGTTGGAATTCTGATCATTTTAGTCGCCTTTTAGGACACGCATGAATCTGCCTGAATCACGCATTAAGGGCATGAAGATTCTACCTGATGGATCCAGATCATTTGTGGAATGCAGGCACTGCCCAGGCAAGCAACTGGATCCCAAACACCTTTTTAGCTGTCCTTCCATTGTTCGTGCAATTTTTAAAATATTCTGCAGCATGGATATCCTCTACTCGGATCGTGCCATAGATGTTGCCACGGCAGTGATTTACGCCTTTGGTAATATTTGACTATATCTTTATTTTGTTATACACACCTTTGCACTCTGTTATACACGACAACAACAACAACAGCAATTATGATCAAATAGTCCACAACTTTCATGGTGTGTTCTACTACAACTAAGGTTTCCAGAGCTCCCAAAGAAGATCACTCAAAACATAATACTGTCACCTTATATAACATGTTGTACATAGAGAAAACACAACTGTTCACTTGGAAGACGGTGCCCCCTTACACGATCATCGCCATGATGATTGAGAAATCAAGACTAATCTGACCTGGCAACTCTCTTCTATTTATCCATGGCCCAATCTCGATGTTCTTAGGCCCACTGTAGATGTAGTTCATAATATTTTTAGTTTTTAACAGAGACACACGAGATTGTCAGTACAACAATTCCGCAACTATACAGTTGGCTTTACCCAACAGTTCCGTAATTGTGCGTTGCGAAATATTGCACTTGAACCTGCATTGTTTTGGGTTGTCATCTGATCCACTGTTTGACGTCAATTTTACTTTATTAAGCTGGGCAGTCTCCGACGTTTTTTTTTTTCCTTGATGATGCGTGGAAGTCCAATAGCTTGACACCGGCTTCTAGTTTTACCATCATTTATCCACTGTACACAAATACTAAAAATTGAAGATCACACGCAAGCTACCAGTCGGGTGGTTTTGGAGGTAGGGGAGACCAGGGCAAGGTGACTAAGTTAACAATTTTTGTTGCTTTTTAATTCATTTTTAAGGATAGTAAAGTTAATTTTACATGAACTGTTTGAGTAGTCCTTTGTGGTATTAAAATATATTACCATTTAATTTTGCAAATAAAAGAAGTAAAGAATAATTTTATTTTTCATAACCCAACAAATCATCATCTTGCCCCAATACTGGGGCAAGATGACAACACTGAAAAAGGTTGAACACATTTTATATTTTGAATATGTTACATAGTTTAACAAATGATAATCTTACAAAGTATCACACTATGCGTAATGCATTGTACGTAATGTTGAAGGGTTTAGTTGTGTACCTAACAAAATAATCCCAAACAAAAATGCCATTTTCATAATTGGAACATTCCTCATTGCCACACTCTTGGCATTTTCAGCACTGGATCCATTCTTCTGTTGCTGGGTTACAACAGCGTTTCTCAAACAGTGGAACGTGCCCCCTAGGGGGGCTTGATAACCCTACAAGGGGGGCGCGAGCATATCGAAAATAAAAGTTTCAAAAAATTAATTTACTGGAATGAATTGAAACAAAATATTTCATGACATAATAAAAAATACACATTTACACTGATATAATTTATGTATATTATCTGGCAATATTACATCATCTCTACTTCAAGCTATCTTAATCCTATAACCAATTTTTAAAAAAAAAACATTTTGTTTGATTTGTGCTGTAATCCCGCGATGACAGATTTTTTTCATTACGTTTTCTTTTTAAACCTAAAATACTACACTTTCAGAGAAAAACAAAACCCAGACCCAGAGAATAAGTGTAGGAAGATAAGAAATTCATCACTGTCATTTAGGGAAGCTGTAAATAATGTATTTCTGTTGCGCTTTATTCCATGTAAAAGAGTTTTATGATGGACAGAGAATTGAAGGGTTATTTAGGAGACTTATTTTTACGAACATTTTGAAACATATTAAGCATAATGAAAAACGTTTTACACAATTCTTTTTTAAAACTAACATCTATATTTTTATATTGAATACACTTTTAACCCGGGAGAGTTAGCTTAAGCTCTAAGTAACCCCAGGTTCACGGAATCGTTAATTCCGGAAAATCTATGTATTTTTAACAATGACCTTGACAGTATCCTCCTATATGACAGTCTTCAGAGGAACTAAAGTGTATTTGTCACATATATCCCTCTTTTTTCGGAGTGGCAAGCGTTTCTTTACAAAATCTTAGAAAAAGCGATGAACATGAAATGAAAATGAAAATGCCTGAAAATGACATTCCTATAGTTTAAGTGAAAAGTGACAGTGATTTGCGTCCTTTCATAAGGTCTCGCATTTTTAAATTCAGTTTTATTGGATTTTTTCTCAAATTATCAAACGAAAATTGAAAAGTCTGAAAGTAGGTAAGTATGCTTTCTCTTTATTAAATTATTCAATAGAATTGTGATTTTTATCGTGTAAAATAAAAATAGATATAAAAAAAGGATTGGGGTGATTCAGTCATCCTGCGCGACCATTAACGTTTCTATCGAGTGCACGCCTGCTCCCGGATTAAAACATTTTGAAGTCTTCTTTTTTTAAATATTAAAAATAACACAATTATTCTTCATCGGAATTTATATTCTTTTTCATAATTTAACACTGATTCTAATTCCGTGAGGCTTAAAATTACAGTTGATTTTGCAAAAGAGTTGCAGTCTATGGAGAGCATTTCTTTGGCAAAATTGTCTCCAAACATGGTTTGTACGATTTCATTGCTACTGGCAAAATAAGGTCTCTTAACAAATAGTGTGAGTCTTTTACATTTGGTATTTTGTGTGATACTTTGTAAGAAGTAAGTAAAGCTTTTTCATTCACAGACAACGCTTTTTTTTTTAAAAAAATGCTTTTTGTTTTTCATATGATTTTAATTTTAATTCAAAGAACTCTCGTGGCTTGTGAATGTACTCACCATGAAGCATTTCCAAAAGTCTTTTAAGTTTATTAGGTTTCATATTGTCTGCTTCCAAATTTTTTTGTACAAATAACACAAACACAAGAGCTTTTCTTCTCCATTTACTTTAGTAGTGGTGGATCGAAAATAAAATATTCTTGAGAATACATATCTGATTTAATTTTCGGAACTATGCTCGTCGGCGCACTTTTTAATGCTTTATTATCGTCGAATGTTCACTTACGAATAAAAAATGTATGCATGTTTTTGTTAATCTACTGGCGTAAATATTTAATACCGGGAATTAAACAAAATCGCAAAGTATAAAATGTACATTCAAGGTAGATTCGGTAGCTAAAGAAGTATCGACTGGATCAAGACTAACTGGTATTCTATGAGGTACAACATTTTTATATGTTTTGCGCTGACGTCCGATAAGTTGCCCAGACTCCAGCAAACGTTCACGTGAAAGCTAGATGTGATGGATATGACAGAGAGCAACATAGACTATGGACTGTTTTTCTAATGACATTTCTACTTTTGGAAATGGATGATGGAGGAAATATATCTTTAATGAAATATTTTGCAATATACTCCAATTTAAAAATTAGCGAGAGGAATAAAAATACCATGATAATTATCCTATTACGTAAAAATAATTTGCTTAAAATATATATTATTCAAAAGTAACATCAACAAAATTTAATATGTATCTTGTTAATTTGTACGGTTTATAATTAAGTTTGTATTTTTGCTTTAGTGCCAAATTCATTATTATTGCATTCATTATTGTATAAGGGGGCACGATAAAAATTATGATTCAAAATTGTGTCGTCAATAGTAAAAGTTTTAGAAGCACTGGGTTACAATATTCCTCATCACAAGCAGGACATCTTATAACACCGTCCTTTGAATTTGATGCAACTGGAATCTTTGGCCTGGATATTATAGACTTAGGCCAACAGAGGAACTTATTTTGAGTGATTTTACTCACTTTTTAGCTTTGCAAGCTTCTGTTCTCTATCTTTTTTTTAAAAAAACTTTCTTTTCTTCTTTCTTTTTTTCACTTTGTGTGTGTTCTAACATTTCTTTTATAGGTGTGCTTGCAAGAATGCTAGAGCCCAGTGTTTTGCTTTTTCTTTTTTTCTCACATTATGTTGTTTTAGGCAATGGTTTATAATAAAAAACACTAAAAAGTTTCTTTGGTGCATCGGAATCAGCATTAGCCATAAGTTCTGGTTTTTTTTGGAGGTTTTATATGTTAATTTTCTAATACCAGTTAAGATGATTAGCACTATTATTCTCAGTTTCATCGCCAACAGCATCATGGTTAGTAGTTTTGGCCGCAACATAGTCATGTTCGCTAAAAACAAGAGCATTATGAGGCTTGATTCCACATTCTTTAAACCCTTTCAACGGCATTTGCAACTGTAGCTGCTTTGAAGTAAGTGATGCTCAAAACCTCACAATATTTTTTGTCTGTGATAGTTTGTTCTGGATGAGTGACCATAAAGTTGTCACATGCGTGGCTATAGTACGTTTTTAATTTGTCGAAAAGAAATAGAGACGATTTGATTTGTTGGGTGGCAATTCAACTACGAGGATGTTTTTCGCTCTGCAATATAAGATAGCTTGCAAAGTTCTATGAGTTTTATGATTGTCAATAAAGAGCACAGTAGGAGATTCTTTGCTTTGTTTCACATGAAGACAAAAGTGCACCAATAAAGAGAAAAAGGTACCTTCATTGTTCCAGCCGTTATCACTACAGTAGCCTATGGTTTCTGGTGGGGCACTTTCTACAAGTTCAAGAAGCATTCGTTTTCTCACAAAAAATCAGAAAAGGTGGCAGGTAAATGCCAGTAGCACTAATGCCACAAATTATTGTTACATTCTTTTCTCTTTAAGGGGTGGGCTTAGTGAATGGTAAAAATGTCTTCTTTCTGGTCACCCCCTTCCGAAAGAAACCTTTCCTGATCCGAGGCATCCCTTAGCCACAGAAGAAGTGGAAGCGCAATGTCGTGTGGACAAACACACCAACAAACAAGTATTTTCAGGATTTAATAGAATGTACAACATAGTTAGTTTAATAAATTCCGAAAAACGAGGCAAGATGACGAGCTCGTCATCTTGCCCAGTGTTTCGGATCGTCATTGTGCCCAAGACTGTCTGTTTAAATATATTCGACAATTAATTGACATTTATTCATGGTAATAAGTAATATTCAAACCACGTTACTGATAAATATTAAAGAGAAACGATATATTTTGCCTGTATCTGTAGCAGAGCTTATTTACACATGCATAAAAAATATATCGTGGCAGCGGAAAACAATCAAAGCTTCACAAGTAACACAAAAATGTCTATTTCAGCTTGTCTATACTGTTATCTAACGAAAGCCCAAAAGGAGAGCCAGTAGTGTTCGCTTGATGCTGCTACCTATTGGAATACTGAAAAATTAAGACATTCGTCATCTTGCACCGGTCTCCTCTACTAGTTTCGGGTCTTTGGGTCATTACAATCTGCTCTCTAACAAATTCGCTCATAAATCAGCACCCTTTGCCATCCCTCACATAAATAAGTGCAATAATGATTTCATTTCTTCTCTAGCAGCAGTTAAATATAATTTTCTCTTAATCACGTGCCCTCTACGTCATCCAGATGAGATCATTAAAAAATGTGTTGGTGCTCAAAATTTTTTGGCTCGACAGTCTATACTTCAACATTTTTGGCTATATTTTACTATTCAAATATTTTTATTGTTCTCATTTTAGCTGGAATTCAATGAAACTGATTACTTTCAAAACGTTATGAATACAATGCGTTATGTCAGAGTACATATCTTGGAAGATCTGGACTTGCCTACTGACCGTAATGATTGGTTCACCTCTGCAACAACTGTAAATGCGTTTTATGATGTTGCAGCAAATTCAATAAGTATGCATGAAAAACATATGTCGCTTTTAAATATATCCACGTTTATATGAATAATAATTGAACTTATATAACTCCAATTTTTAAAAAAAACTCTTTTATACGTTTTCTTCTATTTTTTTATAGCTTTAACAGCTGCGATCCTTCAGCCTCCTTTTTATGATGCATCCTTCCCTAAGTAAGTAAATGATCTCGGCACATATTTATGTTATTTATAATGAATTCAACGTGCACAAGTCTTTATATGTTGCAAGAAAATCATAACAAAAACAAAATTTTTTTTTTACATTTCAGTATTTTAATAGGGAAAAAACAATATTGTGGTGTGTTGCAAGCCAAAGATTAAACTGAATACAAGGGACGTTTCGATATTAAGTTGTTGTTTTTTTTTGCCCGAAAACTATGTTGCCAAAAAAAATTCATCGAGGTAACGTGAACCTTGTACTATTTTTCGACATAGTCGCCATCGACATTGACACAATTGTCGTTGCATGCAATCAGTTTGAAAATACCATTCTGCTAAAAATAAGTGTCTTGCGATACAAAGAGTTGACTCGCACACCTTTCTTCATCTCCAAATTTTTTTGTGTGGAAATTACGTCCCGAAAATTTAACTTTCATTCTAGGAAACAGGTGGAAGTGTAATGGAAAAAAGCTGTTTTCATTCATGGATGTAGAGGAAGGCCCACTTCCATCTTCATATTCCACGGATTGCCTTCCTTCTCCGAACATGCAACACCAAGCGTCAGTCATTTGACGAGACAGCACCTCTTCACCATACACATCAGTAAGCGTTTGTGGATGATGGATACACTAGTCCTAGGTACCTAATCACCCTGTGTAACATCCCACACTTCCATTGTTGACCACATTGTCCTCACACATCTGTCTGTCTGTCATCGTGGTTTGTACTCGAATAACTTCGGGTATTTAGATCTGATGTTGCTCTTTTCTTCGTCGCTCTATGCATGTGTCATTCCTTCTGTACTGATGCTTCTTCCGTTGTTGAATTTGCAACAAATTTGCTTTCTTAAGGTGAATTTTTTTCTCGTCGTGTACCATTTTTCATTCCAAATTAATAAATAAATAATGAAACCGGCTTTTTTTCGAAATGGTCCTTGTATGATAGATTCAGGGCTGGATTCAAAGAAGTCACTCTTTACTGTGACGGTTGCTTATTATTTTAGGTTACATATGGTGATGCGCGTATTGGGAACGAAAACACGCAGCCAGTCTCGAGATATATGTTCATGTTTTAATTATAAAGCATGCCACTCCACCATCTTCCAAAACTCACCGTTCTTGTCTAACTTAAGACGTGACGCTCCAAAAACCAGTCTGCGTCTCTGTTCGCTATCTGCAAGTCTCCTATGGCTTCGAAAAAGAGTTCTACTGCGCATTCTTTTTATAGGATGCACAGAGGGGGGGGGGACTATCTGGGTAATTTGCACATTTTTATCAAGGGACTATCTGGGTGCTTAGGGGGAATGTATCCTCTACAATCTAAGACAGTCACTATAGGCTTTTGTTCCCTGACGAAATCAACTGGTTTTCTCTCGTAATATAATCTTCGTTACAACAGACAGAAAATATTATGACACACAAATATTGACGACAAAGAACATGGACTGTTTTTCACAGTGACCACTTTCATTCCTCAGTTGACCCGTTTTAAATTTAGGTGTATGCTAGCTGATGCTTTTGTCAGTCACTATACAATTAAAACAAAAGCAGTTACAATATTAATGTATGTTTATAAAAATGAATGAAGAATAAAAAGATAATTTATTGGTAAATTTAGAAATGATTTGCATATTAATAGTAAAATACTATTTTTACACCTCTATTGCCTTAATATGTTCCCTTCATTCCTGAAAATATGCTGTCTTATATAGTTTTTGTCCATACATAGAAAATTGTTTAACACGAAACTCAGGGGACTGTAATATCTTTTCGTGTTTAAAGAGTTTCCTGCAAAAGGATATTGCAAAAAAGTGTATGTTCAACAAAATTAAGATTATTAAAGTACATTTAATTTGCGAGGATGTGTACATATGTAAGTATTTAATAAAAATCAATGAAACAAAAACACTCATAAGAACTTAATGAAATATAATTTCAAATTTTCAAGTTTTTGAAAAACAAAAGTGTTTATTGAGTTTTTGGAAAGTAACCCGACATTTTTCTTTGCGTTGTCTCTTTTAGCATCACGTTGTCAATACATTGTTCGATGTTGTTCCTTTTTTTATTCATTTCACTATTAAGATACGCGTCTAAATAATTGCGCATGCTCTTCTTGATGTTCCTTATTTTGGATGACATGTGAAAAGTATTCGTTTCATTTTCGTCATGGGAAATGAATCAATAGTCCAAACTTCAAAATGTCTTTGTCTGCCATGATTAGGGCTGTATACACACTATCATCATCTACTACAATGAATTCTACCGAAGATGCAGTAGGACATTTCAATAGCACAATAACTTTCGAAACATTTCATTGACTGGTGTTTACTGTATTATTTCATTCCCAATAAAGACAACTTTTCGTGTTAAGCGATTTTAATTTTGTGTTAAGAGAAAAACACATGTAAATCCATAGTAGTTTATCAGGATTGTTGCATTATTTCTTTTTAACTGATATTTCGTCTTAAGCTTTTTCGCGTTAAACGCGGCTTGCCCGTTCATTGGTGTTTGGAGTTATAATAAAGATAAACCAATAGTTTGAACTGTTACCTAGTTTATCATTTATCACTAAATATCTACAACCTAGAATAGAAAATGCACTAAGTTTAGGAACAAAACCAAGGTAGAAGATATATTTAATAATTGGTAAGACATGCTTAGCACTCTTTGACTACTTACGGTCTGAATTACCATAATTCCTTTCTCAGCAATTCGACCTCTGGACTATATTATTCAATTATAACTTATTGGCTCAATTGTCAATTAACAAATCTTTAAACATTAAGCAATTATTTGTCGAACCTCTCTCGAATAGCTTTCCATTACTTTGCGCTAATCATTAATTTCTATCATCTAACTCCTAACCTCTCTCTCTCGAACTAAAAAGTTAATGCTTGAATATAAGAGACTTCATTTTCATAAACCGCGTCTTCTTTTTTGGGAGAAGGCTTTCAATACAACCATATTTTTTAGAAATAGTTTTTCCCAAAAAAATTAGTAGGAGGCTCGCGGATAGACCCGTTGCGTGTTATAAGTGGTTTTATTACATTTAAATAGATCTATTTAATTTGCACTTTGGAAAAATATTAATTCATTTCTTTGAGTTCTATCTAAGTACACATCATATGAAACTATGGCTTTTTTAAAGAAGTGGTGACTTCAGACACTGCGCAATATTCTAATTTAAAGAATTTTTACAAATCATTGTTATTACTGTCCCTTACACCATTACTGGGGTAAACCAAAAGTAATTAACAAAATCCCGTGGTAAATTAATATATTTAATGACATAAAATAACACAATTACAAAAGACAGACACTTAGTACAAGGTAAACATTTAGAGAAAAGAAGTGAAAATTAGTTAAATTTACATAATACAAGATTGGAAATCAAGAAGGGACATGGGGATACAAACTCTCCCGGACGGTAAGGCAGTATTTCGTACATCAAGAGATTCGTTCCAAATCCATCTGCAATGTGGTGGCACCTACATTTAGGTCATGGAACTATACCGTGCTTTTCAGGCACGGTATAGCACTGGTTCAGTTGATGTCTCGGCTCGAAACCAGGAGGTAATTGTTTGGGACTCTGACATCCTCTTTTCTTTACTGGAGCCCCAAACACAGTGTTTTTTCTATTTCAGGCTCTTGATAGTCCTTTAATGCAGAAATATGGTAAGTTCCAAGGACTAGGTCGGGCTTGGCTGGGTCAGCAATCTCATATCTTACTGGTGATCTCAAGGTGAGAATGAGGTAAGGACCTTCTCCCTTAAGCATGAATTTCCTGTTCCCGTTATTACAGCTTATGGGATGAATGATCACCCAAACTTTGTCACCAGGTTCGTAATATTTTCGTCTTCTTCGTCATTCGAAATTCACCTTCGGACAATCCTCTTTCTGCTCAATTCTATCTTAGACATCCTAGATGGAATTGTCACACCTTTTGGGATATGGGGTGATTGCAGGTACAAAGTTATCATTATCAATAACTTGTCGAGTATTATGCCTGATATCGCGAGACGTTCGGAATTGTCTTCCAAACTGTAAGAAGGCAGCCGTGTGCTCGGTAATGTCGCACATTGAAGTATTCATTGCGAAACGAATTAAAGGTAGCTTATCGTAGGAATACCTTTTCAATTAGTATTTTGGCACAATTTTCAGCAGTGGCTTCAGCAAGAGGAAAGAGTTCTGCCCGTTTGGTGCTTGTACTCTCTACAATAAAGATCCAATTCTTTCCAGTGGGAGTCTATGGAAGAGGACCAAAAAGATCCATGGCCAACGTCTCGAATCTTTGTGCATAGGCGGGTGTTATCATAGTCCTGCTGGTTTTTTATTCGTTGGTTTACAACGATTGCAATCAGGACAAGGCTGAACTTTTGCACACCTCGAAAACGTTTTCTGGATGCAATCGTCTTGTAAGTGTTTTCTATACCATATTGACCAGCTGTCGGGGCATTGCGTTATTCTTGAAGAATTATTTCCCGTTCTTGTGTAGGAACTACACAAGTTGAACTTCTTCTTCTTCACTCTTAGGTGAATACTTATATCAGATACCCTGTTTCATTAAGTATCCAAGACAGTTGTAGTTTGCAAAGTTTTCATCTTTCTCCATTCTCTCAAAGCAGTCAATGATTTTCTTCAGTTCATCGTCCTCCAGCTGTCCCTTTCGAATATAAATGGACTTCCTGGATGACATGTCAAGAGTGATGGCATACAAATCAGAGGCTGCGCCTTTAGTGTACGACGGTTTTGACAGAATTGCAGTTACTACATTATCTTTTCTTGGGGTATAATCAATCTTCAGTTTGAAGGACTGAATTTTCAAGGCCCATCTTGCCAGACGACTAGAAGGTGACTTTATACTTAACAGCCATTTGAGAGGCTGATGATCTGATGCGAGGAATAATTGTTTATTTTCTACGTAGCCTCTAAACTTCTCTAAAACTCACACTACCGCCAAGGTTTCCTGCTCGGTTGTAGAGTACTTCCGCTCTGTTTGGATCATCAGACGACTTGTATAATCGATGTTATGTTCATCAGAACAACTTCCTTTGAAAAGGACTGCTTCTAATGCATAATTACTTGCGTCAGTACGGATGGTGAAATGTTTTGATCCGTCAGCTTGCTTCAGTATAGGAGAAGTCATCAAGCGCATCATCAAGCGCATCTTCAACGTCTCAAAAGATTCTTGTTGCTCAGGACCCCAGTGCCACCGCACTTTCTTCTTAGTGAGGCTACTAAGCGGGCGTGCTATGTCAGCAAAGTTAGGGACATATCGACAAAACCAAAAGCAGGTTTGTAGTAAAAAGTGGACTTCTTTCACATTGGTAGGGACTGGAATTTTTTGAATAGCAGATATTTTCTCTTGGTCAGTTTCAATTCAATCCTTTGTTATCCAGAATCTCAGATATTTCCCTCTGCCACAGGCAATCTCGGTTTGCATGAAGTTTAAAGATAGATAGTCTTTCAAAAAACTGTTTCGATATCTTCCAGATGTTTGCCAAATCTTACTGAGAGGACGATGATGTCATCTAGGTAAGAAAGGGCGAAAAGTTCTTTCTAGCGACTTCGAAACTTGTCAATTAATCTTTTAAAGGTGGCCGGAGCATTCCGTAGGCCTAAGAGCATACGTAAATAGTGGTAGGTTTCAAAAGGACAAATGGAAGCAGCTTTGTTCTGGTCAGCCTCAGCAACATTTACTTGATGGTAACCCGATTGTAAATCAATTGTTGACATGTCGGTGTTGTGCTTCATTCAATAGAACATCCATTCGTGGTAAAGAGTAGGTATCCATTATCGTAACAGAATTCAAATTCCTGTAGTCGACACAGAGAAGTACTTTCCCTTTTGGTTTAGGAAAAAGTACCACAGGTGTGGCATAGAAAGACTCTCACTCTTCGATTATATTCTGTCTCAGCTGTTCTTCGATCTGTTCCTTAAAATTCTCTTTCTTTATTGGATTCATCCTGAAGGGAGATGCTGCTATTGGGAGGTCATCATATGTGTCAATACGGTGTTCAATAAATGGCGTGGGTGCTCTCCCTGGTTTGAAAAATGTCTTATTTTTGCCCAGCAGTATATTGAGGTTTTTTTGCCTGTTCTGGAGATAGAAAGGCCAACATGTTTACCCTCATCTTCTTGAAGTTTGAATACGCTGAAGGTTATATCTTCTGAGGTCTTCTTGAAGTACTTTTTCCGATGATTTTTGGAAAAATGTCATTTTTTACCATGGACGTCAGAGGGGATTCTAGCTGAATTGAGTAAGTCCAGTCCTAACAATATCTTTCCTTTTGCTTCAGGCATTACTAGAAATTCTGTTGGAGTAACTTTGCCTTCAATGTTCAGGTTGAGGACAGTACCCAGAGCCGTAATGGTCTGCCGAATTCCATCAGCCACATCTTAATTGAAAGCATCTTGTTCGTAAAGATTAAATCGTGCTCTTGTAGGAATTTAAGCAGCTTTTCACCTGAAATGGTATGGCAAGCACTGGTATTAGCACATACAGTAATCTTTTCAACAAAAATTTTGAGAATAATCACACTTCAGGGATACAAGTTTGAATTCAAGTTGAATAACATCATACAGTTCACTTCTGTTTCCATTTCATTAGCTCTCGTGCAGATAGGACCCTTTGACTTGACGACTCCATGAGTCCCACATCCGCAACACTGTATGGGCTTTCTTTCGTCAGTTCTAGAACTTGGGAGTCTAGGTACTGTTCTAAAGGATCCTGGTGAGTGGTTATCATGGGATTCTCCGACAGGTTCAATTTCTTTATTAAAAAGGGTTTCCTGATTTCTTCTTTCTTCTTGAAAGTCTGATTTCGATTATTTTTCATTCCAGGCCTTAATCAGTCATATGCGCCCAATTTATCAGCCAATTCCAAAAGATCGTTCAAATCCGACCATATATCTAGAAAGTGTTCTTTGATATTTCCTGGAATTTTTATTTTTATTGGTTCAGTAATTATTACTTTTAAGTTAATCAAACGTAGTTATCTTTAATTCTTTGATCCAACCTTCAAGATAAGAATTTAATTCGAAATAAAAGTCTCGCAATGTTAAATTCGGGTTTTTCTTCTGCAGCGAAAATTACTGCCTAAACCTATCCCGTATAACTTGAAATCTTTTGAGACGCATTCCTTTTACCTTTTCGTATAGTTTTGAGCATCATATTTATCCTCTCTTGCGATAAACTGAGCTATATCAGGTGGCAATGATCCAATCAGGTGAGCTGTCCAAGTTTTTTCAGGGATGTTCAAGAACTTCGCTTGACGTCCGAAAATGGTCAAGGATAGACCCATTTCATCTTCCTTCGAGTTTAATCTCGGAATAATTCTTTTCAACTCAAGCTTCGGGTTTTCTATCTGTTGGCTTACAACAAGTGCCTGTGACAGCTTCTGGATTTCCAGTTGAATTTTAAATTTTTCTAGCTCGAATTCTCTTTCTCGTTGGTGGGCTACAACAACAGCTTACTGTTTCTCCTCCAAATCCGAAGCTTTTTATTTTTCTGCTGTTGTACGTTCTTTCACAATGGTGTTGAGCACATGTTTGACGAATTCATCATCATACCTATCACTTTTGGTTTTGAGATCTTTTTGATCAATAATATTGAGATTGTCCGACGGAGCCAAACCCAATTCTGTGGCCAACATCCTTAAATAATCTTTTCTGAACCTTCCAAAAAATGCCTTTTTTCGTCATTTTTTAGTCTATTTCAAAGTTAATTTATTAACGTTCAATTAAAGTTAGTGATCTTGAAATATTATAGTCAAACAATACTTATGCATTTAAAAATTTCTGTTACTTATAAAAAATTACTCTATACTATAATGAACTCTTGCCGAAAGAAAATAAAATTCTTTAATTTCAAAATGGGATAATTAATTTGCAAATTAATATTAATGAGATTAAAATGAAACAAATTCTTCAACATCATCTATCTTTTAATTTCGTTCATCAAAAAAAAAATGATAGTATTTATGTAATATTCATAATTATCAAAAGGAGTATCAACAGTTAACAGGGAATCATTTAATCAAAAGCAATTCAAATATATTTAAATAGAAATACCATTCATAATTTATTTTATTCACACTAAAGTTACCAATATTATAAACTTGTTTACACTTAAGGAGGTCACTTCACGCAGCCTTTTCCCTATCTCCGTAATGTTAAAAATGACCAAATTTAAGGAACATTTTTGAAAAATTGACAAGTTGTACAGTCATGAATTTTTTTGTGTAGATTTATTGTATTGTTTTTATTATTTTAATGAGAGCATTTTTCAAAATTTTGATTAGTTTTTTTTTAAAAAATTCATATGTGGAGTAACACGTCAAAATTATTAAAACGATGAAAATTCTTGTACATTTTAATCCATAAAATTTTTTTGAATAATTTTTTTGACAAAATCTCTCATTAAATATTTATTTGTATAGTGTTAACATATGTGCAAAGTTTCAAAGCTATAAATTAAGTAGATTTTTCAAAAATGTTCCTTTTGTGTTGAAATTTACACTTTTGAGAAATAGTGATTTAAAGTAAAAATTTACTATTAACTAATACGTACCAGAACCACAACTTGGATTTCAGGTATCATATGCAAGATCATCTTCTTGTCTACATTTTAATTGTTTGTTTTTATTTCTAGCTTCTTTGGTTCATTGTAAAACTGCCTATTTCGCTTTCTTAATATGCGCATTATCTACTTCTTCCAACGCTCGACATTTGTAAAATCCAGGGTTTGAATGTTTAATACATCTAAAACTTTTAATTTGGTAATGAAACCTTGATTATATAAAAATGTAGCTTCAAATACTATAGTTTTTTAAGTTCCTAATTGTATAAATACAGTTTTTGGAACTATAAATCAAATACAATTTAAGGTTTCATTGAAATTTTAAGTTTTACCGTGAAAGCACCTAAATAAAAGTTCAAGACTAGAGAAATATCTAAATACTTTTTTAATGCAATTGCTAATTGCAATAGGTGAGTTGTGTTAAGCTTATGTGTGTCACCTTTCAGTATGAACCTATTATATTTACACAACGAATCACCTCCTATGGGGCATAAGCTGTGTCGTATTTTCAAATCTGTGGAGAGTTTATGAAAAAAATATAGCCCAAATAGTTTGCATCATGACTGACAAGTTTTCTGAGTTGCTTCAAACAGCCACACGAAACATAGTATCTTTACAATTTGTCTATCCCTGCATCTGTTAATCTATAACGACCTCCTAGAAATTTTTTGTCCTCAAGATTTTTGCCTTTAAATTTTGATTTTAATGCCCTGTCATGTCTCCATCCTTTTCTCAACATGACCAACACATTCTAATGTTTTAATGTTGACATCTTTCTAAGGTTAAGATTCTAAAACTGCTTTGTATGCTTTAAAGTCCTCATCACCCAAATATTTTGTCGCAATTAGTAAATCGTAATTTGTGTATCGTAAATTGTGCCGTGCCTCTGAGCAATGGAAAATACAAAGTGCACCTTCAACTTTCATCCCCCTACTACTTCCGAAGTAATCTGTCGAACACTCAATGTTATGTACATTGCCGTTAAAATTACTTGAGTATTTACTCTATAGTTTTTCGGCATCAACAACTTTCCCAGTGTTCACACTAACTGCTGTAATACCATTCAGAGAAACAGGACCCCTTTTTTGCCAAATGCCATAGACAAACACCGGTACATTAGAACTTGCATTATTAAATGATATTATTTCGACAGCAGTTATATATATAATACCATAGACTGGCTACTTTCTGTGTCGTGTTATTTAATGCATGCATGAACTCGTAAAACCACTTTGGTGGACGTGACAATTCATAACTCTACAAAATATTTTCGCAGTTGCTTCTCTTTTCCAATAAAAGTAATAGCATATGAAAGCCCAGTGTTTACTTCATATAATTTTGTATCTTTTTTGATTAACTACTGTTTTAGTAAACCTGGTATTAAGAAATGTTTGAATAATATCACAAAAGTCACAACATGTCAACAACTTTAGAACCAAACTTTGGATTTGGCGACCAAAATTTATGTGAATACCTTGTTTTTTACATTTTATTTATAATAAATGTGGTTTCAAAGCACAAGAAAACAGTAGAATGTCCATTATTTCAAAAAAACTTTCAAATGAATCTACAAAGGAAACATACTCTTTATTTAACTTACCTAACTTAGCTTTTAAAGTTCAATTATTCATGTATAATTTGAATTCATTATTCTGACTTATGACGCATTTAATATCTGGAAAGTGGGTTTTTGTACCTTTGTTTCCAAACTTTCGTTTTTTAAACGCTTTGTTATTAAACAAAAGCATGTTAAAAAATGTTTTGATAGAAACAATGTTTCCAATAGCAGAAATTCGTAAAATATTTGAAGAGGTAAAAAACAACACGCGAGTTTCCAGAAAGTAAACAAACAGCAACAATTATTCACTTCACTTCTTGCCTGAACAAGTTACGGATCAAAATAAATCCTTTTAATCAATTTAAAATATTTGATGAGGCTGAAAAGTAGCAAGTGTCTTTTGTTTTGAAATGAAAGGGGCGTGGCAATCAGCTGTTTTTGGGTTTGACGGATGTAAACAAATTTTTAAAAAAATATTAAAAATACTTTTAATATAACTAGAACAAAAATTTAAATTGCATTAGAAAGAAAAATAGTAGTATTTTATTTTTTCATCAAAATTGAAAAATCGATTTTTGGATCGACTTTTGTGAAGTGTATAGAAGTATGTATACTTAATAGAAGTATTTGAAATCATTTCCCCAAAATTTTAAATAAAAAGCAGGAATGTAAATACTTTATCAATAGCATACAAGGTTTCAAATGTTTCAGTAATACTTCGCAAAATCAATCATATACTTAACAAAAGAATTATTTTTGTGTTAGACATAAAAAGAAAAAGAAATTATTATGATAAGAGAGAATTGTAATCAACAAAATAAAACTTAATTAAAAGTTTAGTAACCAAACAAGAATCAAAATGAAATTATTTGACTAAATACCAATCACAATAATTTCTTGAGAACAAAATTATATACGCGTTAAAGGCATAAAATTCTTAATTAAGAAGAAAATATGCATTCATAAATAATTAACCTTCAATTAGCTTTAATCAGAACAACCAATAAAATGCAAATTTTGTTTTCAAAAGCATTTAAATTATTGTTGTTGTCGTGTATGACAAAATGCAAAGGTGGTAATAACAAAACAAATATATAGTCAAGTATTGCCAAAGGCGTGAATACCAAAGGTCATGGCAACATCCATGGCACGATCCGGGTATAGGATGTCCATGCTGCAATCATTGTCTATTTTAAAAAGGGCACCAACAATGGAAGGACAGCTAAAAAGGTGTTTGGGATCCAGATGCGTGGACGGGCAGTGCCTGCATTCCACATAGCATCTGGAACCATCGGATAGAATTTTCATGTCCTTAAAATGTTTTATCCTTAGTCTAGCTATTGCTTTTGTAATTTCTCGGCTAAAATTAAATTCTGGCAGCGAGAATTTTTTTCTTGGATTTTAACAGAGCTTTTGTTTTGCGACTGCGTTGGCATCAAAGACCGTAGTAGATGAAGTTGCAGATTCAAGTGCTCTGGCTTCATTGGCAAGGGAATCGGCCATCTCGTTCCCATCGATGGAGATGGCCGATTCCCTTGTTTAAGATTATTAAAGCTGGCATATGAATATCAACTTAAAATTCAATTATGTTGCTATTCTTTAACACACAATATATACTACAAGTAATAATAATCACAGTTCTTATACAGAATAACAGAGCATGATTATTTAGAATATACAACACTTATCTGTTAACAGGTCTTCTGGATGAAAATATCCTTCATTCGCAGGGAGTGAATCCTCTTGATATTGTCGGGATGGCAAGCACTTCAACACCTAAGCCTGTGGGGAAAAGTGAGAGAGAGCTGGGGTTGACTCCACGGTGGGCGCCACAATTATAACTGTTCCTTACGTCATTACTGGAGTAAATCAAAAGTAACTAACAAAATCCCGGAGTAAACTAATATATTTAATGACATAAAATATCATAGTTACAAAGGACAGGCACTTAGTACAAGGTAAACATTTAGAGAAAAAAATGAAAATTAGTTAAATTTACATAACCCAGGATTTAACATCGAGATGGGAGACGCTCCCTCATGGGTATCCATGAACGATCGTTCGGATCCAAACTTCCATTCCAAATCCATCCATAATGTGGTGGCACCTACATTTTAGTCTTGGAATTATACCTTGCGTTACATTGTGTTTTCCATGTTTTCAATAAATGTCAGGAAAGATTAGGACTTAGACGTTGGGGTGGGGTAATGACCAGAGTGCATTGCTCCTGGATTTTGACTGACTGATGTTATGGCTCTTGACGTTTGTTAAATTAAATTACTTAAAAATTAAAATAGACTTTTAATAATATACTAAAAATATATATAATAGAAAATAATAGAATGCATTAAGTGCTTGAATATTATAGTTAAAATCAGTGAGAGCTGCGAGAAAGAAAGCAAGTTTTAGATGTGGGTTGGCGCTGGGCTTATCAATGGGAAGAAACTAAGAAACTCGATCGTTGAAAATATAGAGAAATCTTCAAATAGAGAAATACAGAAATAACAGCTTTTTAAAAGCTATAAAATAAGTTACATGAAGAACATTCATAATGGATAAGAAAATAAAATATATCGATGAAAAATATTATTTTTCCCATGAAAAATTGAAAAAATTTGAATACGAACAACTCCTTGAGACAGAACCTGGGCAAATCTTTCAAAATCTACTTTTCTGACCACTAGGTGCATGTGGCCCGAGAACAGCGGTAGAGCAAGCTTTTAAGATGGGTGAGGAGTGTTGATTAAATTTAAAGTAGGAATGAATTGAAAAGTGGATCTCTAAGAATGTTTCAGAATCTGTTACAGTTAAGATCAGGGAAATATTTCTTAATATACAGATTATAAGAATTAAATAATTTTAACAAAAAAGAAAGCACATTCTCTGAAATTAAGCTGGTAGGACTCAAACCAACAACCTTCGGATTAGAAGTCCTTCGGATTAGAAGTCCAACGTGCTATCCATTCCACTATAGGGACACTACAATCGATTGTCCTTTCTATATATGCTGTTTGACTATTATTTTGTTACTATTTATTCATTTTTAATTAGGACTTAAAAATTCCATACATAAAAGAACAACTTTAGAGGTAATTCCTTTATCAAAACATTACTTGTGTGTTGTGCCATCAAATATTTACAGTATTTAATAGATGCGGAAAAAAATAATTTATCTCCAAAAAAATTTGGAATTTTTAACTTATTTTTATTCTTAGTGTATTATCGGTGAAAGAACACAAGTAACGCATATGGCAATAAAATTTTTTAAAAATAATTTCTTGACTTAAACAAAAAAAAATTATTTTTATTTTACAGATCAATCAACTTTGGTTCCACTGGATTATTCATAGCACATGAATTGACGCATGCATTTGATGATACCGGTAAGCAAATATTTCTTTTTTCTTTTATGTATATACTTCTCATTTTGTAACCTATAATTATTAAGCTGTTCGAATTAATTGGGACAAATGGAAAAAATGATTTTCTCTAAAACCTTAGCTGTTAATTATTATATTACCTTAAGTAGACAGAAAAATTACTACTTTAGTACGAATACCTATATTCTAATCTTGTTGTCTTACGTTCAATTTTCAGTAGCCTGTACAGTTGAGACACACGCATTTCACCACTCTAATTCCAATCAATCTTTTACAATATGTGTGCTTAGATGTATTTTGCTATTTCTTATTAGAATTTTATCAGTTTCTGGAGTTTTCAGTTTGCGCCAAAATTTTCCTTTTCTCTTCGAGACGATAATCCAGAATCTTGAAATGTTATTAAAATTCTTCAATCAATTGATTTGCCCACACTAACTGCCATAGATACTATATCTCTCATAGTCATACAAGTATGTTCAGTAAGAACGATTATTTTTGAATGCTTCCTCGATATTCAACTTTGAACAAGCAAATGTAATGCATGTTACACGGAACGCAAAATAATAGCCACCATTTTCAACACTGAAAGGCTCACAACTGAACTATTGATATACTAAAACCAGTCAAATGAGTTTTTTTAGTAAGGTCGATCCGTCACACTACTTCTAAGCAGATATAACTGATTAGAGATGGTTCGGTACATCTCTGGCACTCACACAAAACCAACTCAAACAAAAAAAAACCTGTTTCATTTCAATGAATTCGAACAGTATTTTATTATATAACATGTGAAATAAAATTCCCAATGAATATACTTCAATATTCTAATAAATATATATTTTTTAAAAGTTTGTTTGCAAATTCTTAACAGTTTTTAATGAAATAATTGAGAGCAGTAATAAAAGAAATGTAGCCTTTTTCTTAGAATATTGTCATTAAAAAACAAAATGCAATGCTTGAAATTTATTTTAAGGGAAAATTTTACTCATACGGAAAAATGTATTTTGTCGATTATATTCAACCATTGATCTAGACAAGTCGTCAAAAAAGGGATGGTAAATACGGAGGCCGCGTGATGATTTCATTTTCTATGATTACACGAACTGACTCAGTATTCGACTACTTGCGACGACTTTTATTTTTTTAAAAAATATGGAAATTTTTTGGGTCTTTAAGATTTATTTAGTGCATTTTAATAAAAAAAAAAGGTAAAATTAAGAAATAAAACAAATAATTAGCACTAAAAGGAAACAAAATTGGTAAAAATTTACAAAAAACTTCATACACGGGGTACAAAAAGTTTATAAATTAATTCTCAATTTTTCAATTTTCATATGTTGCTTTGCTATTCATTTTTGAAATGACCTTCACGATTAGAAATATTTTTAATCTTAAAAAAATTAGAGCATTTTATCTTATTTATTATATGAAATTGCTTAAGAAAACAATGATTATATTCACATAAGGGACTGTAAATTTTTAATAAATCAGTGATTGATAAATCTGATGGTTAAAACGCTTCTATTGTTTCACAGAACATACACACACAAAACTTTTAGTTAATTATTCTTAAAAAATTTTCAGCAATCGCTGCCCCCATTTGAAATTTTCGAAAAAAAACACAAATTATAAGCTTTGCACCTATTATTAAGTGAGATTTTGTATTTTGTATAAAACAAGCTCATGGAAGTCCCTAGTAATTTTTCTAAACTTGTTTCTAATTTAGTATTGATAAATTAATTATAAAATACTTTTTGCTCAACTGATACATTTATAAATATCTTATATCAGTGTGATTTTTTTTTCATTATTATGTCAAAATTATTTTATTTTGCCTCTTTTCCGTAAATCGATAATTATTTTAAATTCTTTTATTTTGGACTTTTCGATATGCTCGTGATCTCCACGTTGGTCTATCACCGCCCCCTAAAGCTATCACACCCCAAAGTTTGAGAAACGCTGGTTTAAGCCATGGCTGAGTTTTCCTTTGATCATTTTGAGTTTTTCTTTGTAACATCGATTCTTATAAACTACACTTCTCTTAATTTAAATTTAATTATAAAATATGTCAAAGAAACTCTAAATCTAAGTATTTTTGTTCATACACAAAAGTAATTCCCTCCTACTGTTTATGTGGAACAAAGTTTTGTAATTCATATTCATTATTCTGTTTTATAAAAATATGCTTATACTTTTTTTTAAAAAAATAAGAAAATTGTTAAGTGATTTAGAAAAAGGTTTAAATGGATTAATCTTAAAAGCTCTATTCTTTGTCGATAAACTTCTTTAATTGCACGAATATTTTTATCAGCAGATATACACTCACTTCCAAAAGTTAAGCACTAAGATGTAAAATGCAAAAAATCAACAAATACTGCTTTGATTGACACAAAATTTCTCAGTAAAGCAGCTTATCTATATATATAAAGGAAAAAAGCGACTCACTCACTGACTGACTGACTGATCTGACTGACTAATCACGAAATCTCTTAAACTATTCAACCTACAGACTTGAAATTTGGTAGACATGTTCCTTTGATAGAGTAGACATCAGCTAAGAAAGGATTTTCTGAAATTCGAAACGCAAGGGGCGATACGGGGGGTTAAGGGCTTTAATAATAATTGTTTCCATGTTTAAACTACTTGATGTACAATCTTGAAATTGGGTAAACGGATTCCTTTCAGAGAGTAGAGATCCGCTACAAAACGAGTTTGCTGAAAATCGACCCCAAGTGGCGTTGCAGGGGCTTAGGGGGCGTTATAGATAATTATTTCCATTTTTAAAACTATTTGACGCACTGTCTTTAAATTTGATATATATAGATTCCTTTCGTAGAATAATGATCAGCTACAAAACGAGTTTTGTGAAAACAGACTTCTAAGTGGCGTTGTGGGGGATTAAGGGGCGTAATAGATAAATATATCCGTTTATAAAACTACTTCACCTACCTGCTTGAAAATTGGTAGGTAAGTTTCTTTCCTGGAGTAAATATCCGCTACAAAATGGGTTTTGGGAAAATTGACCCCAAGGGGTGTTGCGGGGGCGGGGGGTTTAAGGGGCGTTATAAATTCCAATTTTTAAGTTATTAGACGTACAGTCTTGAAACTTAGTAAGCAGATTCCTCTCATAGGGTAGAGATACGCTAAAAATGGGTTTCGGGAAAATTGCCCCCAAGTGGCGTTGAGGGGACTTAAGGGGCGTTATAGATAATTATTTCCATTTTTAAACTATTAGACGCACAGTCTTTATATTTGATAAAGAGATTTCTTTCATAGAGTAGAGATCAGCTATAAGAAGGTTTTGTGAAAACAGACCTCTAAGTGGCGTTGCAGGGGAATAAGTGGCGTAAGAGATAAATATTTTCGTTTTTAAACTATTTGACCTACCTGCTTGAAAATTGGTAGGAATGTTTCTTTCATGGAGTAAATATCCGCTACAAAACGGGTTTGGAGAAAATTGACCCCTAGGTGGTGTTGCGGGGGTTCAAGGGGCGTTATTGATAATTTTTTTGCATTTTTAATTAATTGGACGCAAAGTCTTCAAATTTTGCCTAGCAGATTCCTTTCATAGAGTGCAATTCCCCTACAAAATGGGTTTTGAGAAAACAGACCCAGAAGTGGCGTTGCGGGGGCTCAAGTGGCGTTATAGACAATTATCCCCATTTTTAAACTGTTAGACGTACAGTCTTGAAATTTGATAAGCCTCCTTTCCTTTAAGATTCCTTTCGTAAAGTAGAGAACCGCTACAAAATGGGTTTCGCGAATATCATTTACTAAGTTTAATTTCGGGAGATTAAGAGGCGTAATCGATAAATATTTCCATTTTTAAACTACTTGATCATCCTGCTTGGAAATTGGTAGGCATGTTCTTTTCATGAAATGGAGTTCCTCTAACAAAGAGTAAAATGAAAATTCACCCTAAAGATGTTTGCGAGGGTCAAGAGAAGTTACAGAAAAAAATTCCTGTTTTTAATTGTTAGACCCATATACTTGAAATGTGTTAAGCATGTTTCTTTTGTTGAATAGGGACCCACTAAGAATAAATTTTAAGCAAATCAAGTTCTGGGGGGTTGCAGGGGGTTACTGGGACGTATTGACAAAAAAAATTACTTTTTTCTAGCTACAAGGACTATAATAATGAAATTTGGCTTGCATTTTCTTTTGTTGAGTTGAAATCCGCTAAGAGCGGTTATTTTGGAAAACGGCTCTCAACGGGATTACGGGGATATTTATAGTAAAACTTTTGCTTTTTTCTGTTAGATTTAGACTTGAAATTTGGCTTGCATGTTCAATTTACGGAGTAGAGATCCACCCAAAATTGGTTTTGCGCGAATCCACTTGGTTTTTGAGTTACGAAAGAGCAAACATCATTCTATGCTTCAATTTTAGAGATTTTTAGAAAATACAAATTAGATGAGTTCTGCCCTTTTTTTTTTATCAACAGGTGACAGTTACAGGTATAAGTATATTTTTCAATTCAATCGAATTCTTAATGCTAGGACTTAGATATCAATAATTTATACATATATATAAGCAGTAAAAATTTATAAAACATCATGAAATACCCAGCGAAGCGGGCGGGTAACAGCTAGTATATTTATACACTAGCTTTTACCCACGGCTCCGCTCGCGTTGATGTCTTTAAATAACTGTCAAAGTCGCAATCATTATCATTAGAAAGTAAATAATATAATATGGTAATTTTTTATTGCTTGACTAGAACCAATAAAATTTAAAAATTCTAAAATTGAGCTTAGTTTTAAAAAAACTGAAAACGTAATTTATTATAATAATTAACAACAAATATTCAATAACTTAAACTATTAATATTTTTAAAAATCGAAAGTATCTACGTTTAATATATAATTCCTCTTTAACAAAACTCAAAACAGAATATTATTCTAAGATGCTACTGTATACCAAATTACATGTTCTTCCGTCAGCTGCAAATATGTGAAGATTTGGGCATTGGACACACCGATGAGGCTACATATACTTGGCCATAGGAAAACATTGCTTTTTTAAATGCATCCCTGCTACCTGAAATGTTAGCTTTGTTAATAGCAACAGTAAAACTGAAAATTGAACTTGTTTGAATTGAAACGGTAGGTCAGTGGGGATACTTGGAATTCGAGGTATGATAACACTATCCCTTTTCATGACATATGTTCAAATATTGGCACCAAGTATATTCTGCATCAGTTTTGTGACTATGTTCCTTTACATAGTCGAGGAGCATCGAGATTTTGCATAACTGGTACATTTAGGATAAATTATGTTACTTGATGTTACAATGCTATAAAATCGTACTTTAATTCTCAAATAATTTCATTATCGAAGCCATTTCCGTCAACACGTCTAGGGCTAATCATTCCAAAATCATGTAGCTTCTTCCTAACCATTCTGAAAACCTTTATTGCGTTTCGTTGTAGATGTGTTCATTGAAAGGCATATTTGGTTGTTTTTCGTTGCAAAACATCTTCCGCCATGTAGTCTTTGTATTTATTCCGAAAGGTTTGAGAATTAGAAAGACCGAAGATGAAATAAGTTTTGCGTGAAGATCCCTAATTTCCCCCTGTTTCGGCGAGTAACGTTGTATGGATGCCCCATAGTATATCTTCAAAGTAGTACCTCCAAGTAAATTATCTGGTTCAGTATAAGTGAAAAATTTTGTGCAAAATATGAATATTGTATAATAAGATTAAAAAATTCAAAGTAATAAATACTTTCAAAACTAATTAAACTAATCAAAACTACTAAAGTAATCAAAACATTTTATGAAACTGTCTATTAATATTACCATAGAATTTTCAATATCACGCGCGCAATTCGTTAAAACTTTATTTCATTTCCTTCTTTAAAAAGTTGGAGAAAATTTGCTTTAAAATATCTGGGATTGTCGGAATAGAGAACTTCTTAGCCAACTTGGCGATATTTCTCAAAGTTTGAGTTTGACACTTAACAAACGTAACGTAATAAAAGTTAGACGTTTAATAAAAAACCATTTAAAAAATTGCTTTTTTACACTATGTTTCAGTTATTTGTTATAAATGTGTGAGAAATTTTTTATTAAAATCCCATTGTTAACAAATGCATAATTTTGCGCCAACTTGGCGGGGAGTAAGCAACGTGTCAAAGTTTTACCCGCATAGTTCCCGTTCCTGTAGGAATATTGAGATAAAATATATCTTATGTTACTCGCTGATAATGTAGCTTTCCATTGGTGAAAGAATTTTTTAAATCGGACCAGAAGCTTCCGAGATTAGCCGGAACAAACAGACAGACCGACAGACAGACAGACAAAAATTTTAAAAATTGATTTTTTGATATAAGTACCGTATATACATTTAAATGCATTTAGTAAAAAGCTGCTAATTTGAAATTACAAACAGACACTTCAATTTTATTTATTTGTATAGATAAAACAAAATCAATAATTATATACAGAAATGAAAACAATATTAAATTTTTGTAAGTTATCAGATAATAAAATACTGGATACTTAAACAGAATTATGTATAAAGTGAAAATAAACAGCATAAAATGAAAAAAGGACATTAATAGGGTGTGTGATCCCACCACATCTGTACGCAAAGTTTACACCTCCTGACCATGCATTTAATTAGGTGGTCAACCATCGCAGAATTAAGCAATCGCCATTCTTCTTGTAGAGCAGTTTCCCGCTCAATAAGAGTGGCTGAAGGTGGGAAACGTGAAGATACAGTACGGCCGAGAGCATCCCAAAGATTTTCAATGGGATTAAGGTCGGGCGAATATGCTGGCCACGACATACGTGCAATCCCTTCACTCTCCAGGTAGTCATCGACGATGTCAGCTCTATGGACACGTGCGCTATTGTCCATGAAAACAAAAGTAGGGCCAACTGCTGCAGCGTACAATCTCACAATGAGCCCTAGGACTTCATATCGATACCGGACAGCCGTCACAGAAACCTGTTTAAAGATGTGCAGGTCAGTGCGGTATCCTAATGAAATCAGTGCCTACACCATAATGCTTCCGCCTCGGAATGCGTGATGTTCGGTGATGTTTTGGGGCTGATTGCGTGTTCCTTGTTTACGCCATATCCTTTTACGCTTGTCATCTGGCTCCAGAACAAATCTTGACTCATCAGTAAACATGACATTGCCCCAGTCAGACACAGTCCAATTGTTATGTTCCCGGCACCACTTTAATCGTGCCTCGCTTGATTGGACGGATAGAGGAACACAAACTCGAGGTACCCGGGCATACAGTCCATTCATATGTAATCTTCGGCGTACAGTAGCGGCAGATATAGCCTTACCAATGGAAGCTGTAACCATAGATGTCACACGTGTGGAGGTCGCTCTGCGATTCTGCTTGGCTACAATAGCAATTTATTGATCTTCCGCGTGGGTTGTGACCCTTGGGCGACCGCCTACGGGCCTTCGGACAACTGTCTGTGTGGTTTGGAATTGTTTCCATAAAAGTGAAATTACAGAATGATGAACTCCGAAGAAAAGAGCAACATCTGTGATCGACTGTCCTGCTTCAATGCGCCCCACAGCACGCCAGCGCTCATAATCTTCCATTCGTTTTCTGGAAGTCAAAGAAACACATATGTCTTGAAAACAAATTGTACGAAAGTTTTAAACATCTTCTATCAGCACTTACAAATCAACTTCTGTAACCCTTCATAAATCTGGCTTCTTATAAGACTACCCTTTTTTCATATTTCTTGACATAAAAGCACGATTGGCTGTTATCTAACATATTTGCATACTTCCATCTACCTCTGAATCGAATTGCATCCTCTTCAATTCTGATTGGTTTCCGGAAATTAGCATTTTCCTCTCCGTGCTTAGCTTTTGGAAGTGAGTGTATTAATTGCTTATTACTTGTATTTCAGGTCGTTTATATGATCAATATGGAAATTTACATCAGTGGTGGAAAGATTCTACTATTAAAAATTTCCAAGAAAAAACTCAGTGTTTAATTGAGCAATATTCTAATTATGAAGTTCAAGGTATAAAGGTAAGTGTGTAACAAAAAAATTATTATTGGTTTTAATTTTATAATGACTAATATTCCCTATTTTATCTATCTGCATAATTTAAATTATGCCAAAGAGGTAAAAAAATTTTTGACTGATTTGGCAGTAATGAAAATGATTGGTTGAGAAGATTTTGTGCATTAAAATTACTTTTTTAATGTGTGTGTGTGATTTTGGAATTCTTTCACTTAAAAAATGACTATAAAACAAGTAGAACTTTTTGCTTCCAAAAGGATTTTTAACATGGATTATAAATCTAACTATCATGTTTAAAACTACAAGATGATTTACTGAAAAGTATACACTTTCCAGAGGTTTTGAAACAGTAATAGTCAAAGGCAGGCACCACCTCAGTTAATCGTAAGTTAAATGTACTGTTAACCGCTTCCTTTATAATTTTTTTTAAAAAAATTGCAGAAAATCATCATATATTTTTATTTTATAATTAAATACTGAAATGAAACAAAACAAAATATGTAGGTTTTAAATTGGATTTTTAATTTTTTACAGGTGTAAACACATTTAGTTTTAATATTAGTTTACTATTCCGAGTTATCTCGGGCAAATAGAAAGAAGTCAAATATTTATATGATAGTTTTTGAAACAATACAAAGTGATACCGAACATTCTATGCACTGGTATCTGGTCTTTTTTCTTACCGGCTTATCTCTGGAACCTCTTTTACTGGGGCATACTGTCTCAATAAGGCTACATACCGAAGAATCACTTCCACTATTTTCTATGTCCATTTTTTCATAATCACTATTTAAAAAATCATCGCTTTCACTATCTTGTGTCTTCGCTATTATTTTACTTTTTCTCAACGCAACTATTTTTCTTTATACATTAATAATCCACAAGCTTACGTATACCATACAATAGTGAGAACACGTGACCAGAGTCTCGCTAAAAGAGCGGTGGAACCAACAAAACTTGGCAAACTTCCAATCAAAACTGAACATTTTCTTCCTCCTCCTGGCCGATTAAAACCGTTAAAAAAAATCGTACTGACAATTCTGCTTCACCCGAGTTTTCTCGGGATAATAATTAACTGCAATATATACGAACCCGAGATAACTCGGGATAATCAGGCAAGTGGTTCAAGTTTTTGTCTAGCTCCTGACAGAAATATGTGACTAATAATTTCAAAAAGGCTGTGTCTGCAGTGAAAGAGGCTTTTGTATTCTTTTTTCCCCTTAATGGAGATACGGATTGGTATTTTTACCATTGCAAACCTAGTACATTTTCCAGGAGCTGGTATTACTTTTTAGTGCAGCATCAAATAGGCGATACCAAATACCATAAGTAATTTTGAATCCCAGTTTCCTCCCCAGAGGGAAACACCTTAGCTCTACCGATGCGAAATTGTTTCATGAATTTAATTTTGCCGAGATAACCCTAGCCAAACAGACACTCGAAGGATCTTTACACATGCCGCATAATGATACGACATGAACGCTGTCCATTTTCCGCATCATGAAAATCCACCGAATTAGGCCGGGGTCGAACCCGCAAACTTGGGCACACAAACCAACTACGCCACACAGCTTGAGTTTAGAAAAATGAAACCTCCAACCACTGTACAACACCATTTTTTATCACGATTCGGAAAAGAGAATCCAACTAGAATATCTATCTAACAATGATATAAAAAATTTAAAACTACTATGGGCTCTTTGTACAAAAGTAAAATTACTGGATGAAGCTGAAGTGTATCGCGATGGAATTGAAACCTTAACACGTTTGGGCGTAAGGCAGCATTTCTCAAACTGTGGAACGTGCCCCCCTTACGGGGGCGTGATAACTCTACGAGGTGGGGGGCGCACATTGAAAAGCTAGAAACAGAACATTATTTAAAAAATCGCTAATTTTCTGAAAGTAAACAAACGAAATATATATTCTGACATAATAAAAAATAAAATACTCATTTACACTTATAAATGTATCAGTACAGTACAAGTTATTTTACAATTAATTTAACAATACTAAGTTAAGAGCAAGTTTAAGAATTTCCAGTGATCCATGTGCTCTTATAATGTAGAAAATTATACGCAAAAACTAACACTTATTTTGATAACTAATTCCTTTTCTGCCGATTAAAGGATACGCGATTCGCTCCTCAATTTTACCGTTTTCCACGTAAACTTGTGCGTGTGTGGCGGAGGGACAGAATAAATAGGCAATAATAGGTTCTGAAATGAGTAAATCCTTCGCCAACACACACTCTCAAGTTCCTTTTATTGCATTCCAAAGTCTTCGGAATAGTTTTATGGATAACATTGCACAGAAAAGAACGAACTTCTGAAAAACGTATATAATCGCCCGCGGCAATTAGCACCTTGGCTGAGCGAAACTTTTATCAACGCCGGTGGCACTTAAGTGTTTAAAATCGTATTTTAACTTTAGCATCAAAGTATAGTATTACTGAAACATTGTTTCTGTTTGGAGGATGGGGTGCGATGAAAATTGTGTTTGAATAGTGGGTCGCAAACATTGAAAGTTTGAAAAGCAATGGCATTAAGATTTTACCAGTTCGATGTATGCCGTGTGATTAGAGATTCATGCACAGCATATCTGTCACTGTCTCTAAAAAAACTTAAAATAGTCACAGACAATTTTGTTATAGTTTAAATTCAATATCTTACATGGTTCTTGATTTATAGTTCATCCAAACTGTATACTTCTTCATGAATCATCCTGTATTATCTGTTTGATCTGATTCAGAGAAGCATGGAAATATTTTCGAATGGATATTTTTCTACATTAGGAAAATATAAATACATATTTGACGATGCCAAATCTCTCGTGGGTCTCCCGTAGGTATAGAGACGAAAAATGACATAACATGTAAGAATCAGTGAAAAAACAGCTCAAAGGAGTATTTATGGTGCTGTACAATGAAAAGAATGCTACAAAAAAGTGAAATATTAAAAATACATACCAAATAAAAGTGAAATGTTAAGTTTTATTCATTGCATTCAGTTTTTCTCGTCGAAGAATCCCATCATATTCACCATAACCGCTGTTCTCAGACTGCTCAATACTTATTGCGGGCATATGCAACATGCCATAAGGTATACGAGTATTCCACGCTGTCTGTAACAATGGTTCCGTATGATCCGCGTCGACGGTTACAGTTGCAACATCTGCCATCAACTTTTCTGACATAGGCTAACATTCTCTGCCAGGTTGAATTGTCAGGTGACTGTTTCTTCGAACTTCTTTATCCTTCCCTTAAGGTATCCGACTACTTGCGACAACTTTTTTTTTAAAAAAAATGGAGATATAGGGATTTTTTCGTTGGTTTTAGATTTGTTTAGAACATTTTAAGAAAAATATGCTAAAATTAAGAATAGAAAAAGAAATTATTATTACTAAAGTGGGAAAAATGGGTAAAAATTGACAAAAAATAACATAAACGCGGCCCATTCTGTACCGAAAGTTTATGAACGAATTTTCGATTTTTCAATTCTGATGTCTTGCTATGTTATTCATTTTTTAAATGACCCGGGATAAAAGATATTTTACTTTTTTTTAGAAAAACTACAGCACTTCATCCTAGTTCTTATATAAAATTGCTTAAAAAAACAGTGATTATATTCACATAAGGGGCTGTAAATTTCGTAATAAAACAGTGATTGATACATCTGAAGGTTAAAACACTTCTACTATTATACAGAACATGCACAAAATAATTCAATTAATTATTTTCAAAACTTTTAGAGCAATCTCTGGCCCCGTTTAATCATTTTCGAAAACACATATTCCGAGTAAAACGCGTTTTAAAGTATGACATCTTACTTAAAGTAACTGCATTTACTTTTACTGAAATACTTGTAGTTTTTGTTCTGAACGGAAAATAATAAACTTGGTATTTTTTTAAAGCTAATAATATGGCTTATAAAATAAAATCATAAAAGAAATTAATCAATTTTTGGCAAAATTCACAATATTAGGGTAGTCGGATAACTTTAAAGCTTAAACAATAAAGCCCCTTACGTGGCTCCTGTCTGGTTCTAAGTTCGCGAGGAGCTGTAGATGATTAAGATAATACTGCATTGCTAATAATGGGCTTTCTGGTCATGTGAGTTGCATTTTCACTTGAGCTGGCTTACTTTAATTAAGAATACTATTCTTAGGAGCTGTCAACGCAGGGCCCATCCTAGCCGGAGTGCATCGGGTGTACCGCACGCAGGCGGCCAAGACAAAAGGATGGTCGCATATAGTTCTATCAATCAAGCAAAATGTTTTACAAATTTCTCAAAAGATTATATTAAGTCGAATAAATATGTTGAATTTTAAATGGTTATTGAAAGATCAAAATGAGTCCCGATTTCTTGAAAGCATGGCATAATTTAAGAGAAATAGAATGTTATATAGTGCTCAATGTGTTGGTCCTTTGTCTATTAACGTCTACTCTTTTTACACATCCTTCATTTGGTAGCAAAATTCGTGGCAAAGCTGGTAATTCTGCAATAGTAAAGGTGTTTTCTTGCTTATTAGTGGCACTAATGCTTAATAAAGGCGTCTCAAAACAGATTTCTACAAAATACTCTTTACGAAAATTTCCAAGATGAGAGATCATTATTAATTAAGACATAGGAATGATTAAATTCAATATTATTTGAGAAAATTGAACCGTTTCCAATTTAAGAACCTCCTTACAATTTTGAAAAACAAAATAGAGGTAAAAATTGAGTTTTCGTGTCTTTACATTATATTATTGATTACTTTTTGCTTTTATACGGTTAGATGAGTTAATAACGTCAATGATAAGTACTTGTCAAAATATGAAAAATTCATTATAGAAGAGGCAATTTAAGTGTTTGCACGGGGGGGGGGCAGACCCTTAAGATCGGTCCTGTATCTTCATATTTGTAGAGTCAAAAATAACTGTCATAGTTGGCACGTATGAAATTATACTTTTAAATTTTGTTTTCATAACTTAGTTTTTTTTTAATTCTCGTTTTAGTGAGCAACAACATCGCCTATTGACGATTTTTTTAACTAAACTATCTTTTCAGGAAAATTGCTTCCCATGTCATCATTAATCTGCATATCAATTTTGGTGCTATTGCGGTCTTTAGCTCTAGCTATGCAGATGACTCTCAATAGTATGAGTTTTTTTTAAAAAAATCAGTCTGTATTGTATATAAGTTTTATAAAAAACGTTAAAATCTCTTCAATTTTGGATGATATTTGATGCATGCACGCATGGACAAAAAAAAAAAAAAAAATGAGCGCACCACAAGAAGGAGTCGTCAAAATGAAACCAAATTTTACATATGTAATGATTACTTTGATATAAGTAAATGATTAGAAAATAAAAAAGGATAATTTACTTCAGAGAAAAAGGCAAAAGTACGGAGGATTTAATACCCTGTTGAACCCTCTCTAGCGCGATTGCACGATACGATACGATACGATTGGACATTGAGGCATACAAGTTCTGTATGATGTCTCGAGACATTTGTTTCCATATTTGCTGTAACCTTGCCCCTAGTTCGTTCAAATTCGTGGGATGCCCAACTCGCCGTCCCAAATGATACCAGATATGCTCGACTGGAGACAAATCTGAGGATTGGGCAGGCCAAGGAAGGGTAGTAACAGTGCGGATACAGTCTTGTGACACCTTTGTAATGTGAGGCCGAACATTGTCTTGTTGAAAAATGGCTCCTGGGATCCGTTGCATGAGTGGCAACACATGTGGTTGCAGGATGTCATGGACTTACCACTGGGCTGTCATAATGCCACGGATCAATACTAGGGGGTGACCGCGGGAGTTGTGTGTCACTGTAAAGCAAAGGCAGGATTGAGGCGTTCACCACGGGGTCTCTACACACGAACACGATTGTCATCACTGCTGAGATTGAATCCGGGTTCGTCGCTAAAGACAACCTGGTTTCATTCCGCTGCAGTACAGTTTCCTCGTGAGTGGCATCAGTTCAAACGGAGGAGTCGATGGGTTGGCTTCAAGGGCAGCACACGTAATGGTCACCGCGATCCCAAATATCCTTCAACCAGGCGCCTTCGTATGGTTCGGGAAGACACAGAGGCCCCTAGTGAAGGTGCTACCTGTGCCTAGATGGCGGCTGATGAAGCAGTTGGCTGTACGCGTGCATTTCTTACGATGTGGTGGTCTTCTGGATGACTGGTCTGAACGAGGGCGCCTGGTCTTCGTGTAAATGACATTTCTCGGACCCACTGGTCCCAACACCTCCTTACAACACAATCAGAGCGGCCTAATTGACGAGCTACTCGTCTAGCTGACCACTCAGCTTCCATCATGCCGATGATTCTCCTCCGCTCAAACTGCGACAGCTGCTCATATTGTCTTCGAAAACGGCGTAATGGCATGTCTACCACAGCTCTACCTTTCTAAACGATTCAGAACACTCAAACAAGCTTGGGTACCTGTTTTATACTCCACGAAGAACGACATTAAACGCCCTCTACCGGATATACGTAATGCGCAATCACGCTTCATTTCTAATCAATTTCATATGTCTCTGACATGTAGGTACCTTCATGCAGTTTTGTTACAATCCCGCAATTATTTCTTGGTGTGCTAATTTTTTTGTCTATGAGTCTATCCATTAATAAACTGTGTTTTTTTTTCTATATTCGATACAAATATAACATTTTTAAACATATGTTATTTTATTACACTAGTTTTTAATTTCTTTTCTAAATGAATTCACAAGTTTTACTTTTTTCGCTCTCAGGTGAATGGACAACTAACGCTGGGCGATAACATAGCTGATAACGGAGCTGTAAAGGCTTCATTTAAAGTAAGTTTATTCTAAAATGTACTATATTCCATGCCTCATACAACACTTTTTTTATTTATTTGTGACGTATAAAATCTTATGTCATTTTTTTCTTAAGTAACGCACTTAAAATAAAACATTAATGCTCATTTCTATGTTTTGTAGGCATACCAGAACTGGGTTGCAAGGAACCATGCAGAACCACCACTGCCAGGTCTGCCCTTAACAAGCAATCAGTTATTTTTTGTAGCATTTGCACAAACGTGGTGCGAAATCAGTGCACCGGAAATGGAAGGTTATTTCGCTTTAACAGACGAACACAGTCCTAATAAATACAGGTAGTTTTCATTCCCTACATTTATTTCTTATGAACCCAAGTGGTATTGAGGAAAAACGGTTCGCTGGGTATTTCGTGAGGATGATTGGTTGAATATATGCTGTTTATATATTTATAAATTATTATTATCCAAGTCCTAGCTTTAAGCGTTCTTTTCTCACTCATCACTCATCTTGATTTAAGAAAAAGGACCTTGCTCCATGATAGGAGTCGATTTTCGCAAAATAATATTTTGGTGGAACCACCACTCTATGAAAGAATATGCCTGCCCAATTTCATGTCTGTAGCTCTAATAATTCAAAAACGGGAACTTTTACCTCTAATGTGCTCCTTAAGCCCTCGTTGCGCTCCTTCAGAGTCAATTTTCACAAAACCCATTTTGTTAAAGTTTTCTACTCAATGAAAAGTAACATGCTTATCCAATTTTAAGGATGTAACTCTAATAGTTCAAAAATGGGAATATATATTTCTCTATAGCGTTCCTTTTTGCAAAACCCATTTTGTAACTGATCTCGTCTCCATGAAAGGATCGTGCCTTTTTAATTTTGACTCTGTAGCGCTAATAGCTCAAAAACGGAAATATTCATTTATAACGCCTCTTAAGCCTTCGCAACGCCTCTTGGGAGTTGATTCTCGCAAAATCTGGAGCACGCCTACCACATTTCTAGTCTATAGGCCAAATCGATCCCGAGATATCGTGATGAGTGAGAGAGTGAGTGAGTCGCTTTTCTTTTTTAAATATACAGGGTTAGCAAGGAATAAGTTGCTCACTTCAGAGGGAATCCATCCTATTGATCCAAATGAAGTAAAATTTTAACTACAGATAATTCAAATGATTCGCTTGATATTTATTAAATAAAGAAATTAGTACAAATCTTCACCGGTAGGTGGTATTGTAATACACATGGTCTTATTTAATATGTTTTAAAAATATACGTCAAAAATATAAAGTAACACAAATAAAATTGTTCAATATGATACAAATAGTACTTATTTGCATGTATTCAAATTCAGAAACAGGATTTGTGTTTCAGCGCATGCCTATCAGCATTATTCTTTGGATAAAAATAAGGCGGGTTCTGCTAGAGAAGTACTGCTTCTCTGCATGCTCATCATGCCAACGTTGAAAGAAAAAGCGACATTAGTAAAATTGTTCTACCAGAACCAGAAGAACTCCGTAGCAGCTGTGAATTTCTCAACAACATGGCCTCTTTGTTCGCCGGATATGACCCCAGAGACATTTGGTTGTAGGGTTATCCAAAGGAAAATATCTACCGTTAAAGACCATCAGATTGGAAGGACAGCATTTGGCGCCATGTTTTACTTATTCCGGCAGATTTACCCCGATCAGCGTTTGAAAATATGATTCTGCGATTACAGCACATTGTTGAACATGAAAGGTATCATATTGAGCAGTTTTTTGAAGTTACTTTATATTTTTTTAGCGCATATTTTTAAAACATATTAAATAAGACTATGTGTGTTACAGCGCCACCTACCAGTGAAAATTTGAACTATTTTTTTTTTTATTTAGTAAATGTTAAGCGCGTCATTTGAATTATCTGTGGTTAAAATCTATGTCATTTGGATCAATAAGACGGAATTCTAGAGCCCTCTGAAGTGGGCCACTTATTTCTTGCTAACACTGTATACGACAATTGAAAGCTAGGCTCAGAATAAGGTAACGTAAATACAACTGGTTGAAAGTGACACACAAAAGCAAGAGCAGTTTTCTTTCTGATCATTGAATAAATAAAAAATAGCTTTATTATTATTAATGCTTCATTAGTACCCTTTATATTGCCTAATTTTGATTGTATTTTTCAATTCCTACTATTTGCTCACAATATCTCTCTATATATTTATCTTGTTCATATTTTCAATCGTTAATAAAATACTTTCTATTCAACCAATCAAGTTCAAATACATTTTTTTAAACTTGTAGTGGATGGCACTTGATGTTAATACAGTTTTTTTCAAATATTAATTCATTAATTAAATTAAAAAATATATAAATAGTAACAAACAAAAACAATAGTCTAACAGCATATATAGAAAGGAAAGTACTTCGTTGTGTCTCTGTAGCGCAATAGATAGCGCGTTGGACTTCTAATTCAAAGGTCGTGGGTTCGAATCCCATCTAGGTGACCTAGTACATCAGAATGTGTTTTCGTTTTTTACTGTACTATTTTATTAGAATAATTAAATTTAATTAATGAATAAAGGAAGAAACAAATAGTCCAACGTCATATATAGAAAGGAAAATGAAAAATTGCAAGGAAAATCCCTTTCTATTTCGTCACTTAATATTGTAATTCTGTCACATCTATATGTATACTAATTGTAACTATTTAATAAAAAGTAACTAAAATGTGAAATTTTTCTTTGTTGACCTATGTAGGAATTGACTTGATTTTTTAAACATATTACTAGTTTTTTTTTTCTTTCTTCTTCTTGGAAACATTTCAAATGAAAATGCTTATAATTCTATTTCTACTTTTCTTTGCTTTAAGAGAAAGGGATTTTTTTTAGAAAGCTATAAATAAGGTTTTAAATTTTCATTAAATAAATTTTAAAAAATTTATATTTTCCTTTAATTTAAGTTCTTAACGTGGATGCTTTAAGATATGGGTACTTAAGTGTAACCGCAACAATGCCAACTTTTAAGTTAACATGCCAAGTTGGCAACACCGATTTCGCATGTGTCTTACGCATTGAATTAGCAACCAGATGCTTTTTTTTCGCATTATGTGGCCAATACGGTTGCAATAATACGTAAGTACTAAAATATATAGATGTTGCACACTCCAATATAACAATAGACAAATTTTCCAAATTCTAAGCAAAATATTGTTCTCCCCTAAATATACCGTGTGGTAAAAAAGCGGTCATAATTGATCGCAAGAGGTCAAACATGGGTTTTTCATCTTGCAAAAAAAAACAAGTAATATAAAAAAAATGTAAGCCAATTCCTACTTAGATCAACAAGAAAAATTATTTTAGTTACTTTTTATTAAATAGTTACAATTAATATAAATATGCATATACATATGACAGTATCACAACATTAAGGGGCAATTAATTTTTATTAATTATCATTGAAATATGGTATTGTGATCCAAAACAGTCGTGTATATAAAATGTCAGTTCAACTGAATGCTTTGAAACGTGGGGGGAAAAAAACATCTCTTAAAGTTTTGACTCAAATTGGTAAAAATGAAGCCAACGGGGTTGTATCTGTAATTCTTCAAAGACTAATTTCAATCAATTAATTTTAATTAGTTATAATTAAATTATCGTATTGTTACTCAATGCAATAGTGTATAGAAAATTTCAGCTAAATGAGCGCTTTAAAATGTGAGAAAAAAACCTTTTCAAGTTTTGACACATGTCACCAAAAATGATGCCAACGTGTCTGTATTTGCAATTCTTTGAATAATTAGTCTTAATCAATTAATGTTTTTAATTATAATTAAATTACTGTATTGTCATCCAAAATAAGCATGTATATAAAATTTCAGCTCAATTAAGTGCTTTAAAATGCATTTTATTAACGATTGAAATTTTGAACAAGATAAATAGAGAGAGAGAATGAGCTAATAGTAGGAATTGAAAAAAAACATGATTGCTCCAATCTTAGTAACAAGACCCGTTTGCAAATTTACCCCTTAACGAGTGCCATCGAGTTAATTCGATCACGCTATATTAGCAAAACTGTGCCCAATCGAGATAATTCGAGTGGAGTCGTATTTATGCCGTTGTTATTTTCACACTCGAATATAAGCGATCGCTGTTTGCACTCGTAAGACTGACTGAGATTCTTCGTAGTGATTTCGTAAAATTCGATGAAGTTTATAGTAAATTTAGATAAATAGTATTACAGTTAAATACGTGATTGCGCTTAAGGGGCTTGATTGGGTTAACACGAAATAATAGAGTGGTCTGAACAAACTGCTATGTGTTTTCGTGCAATTTTTTCTCTTAACACGAAACGAAAATCGCTTAATACGAAAGGATTTTGAATCTGAGCCGAAACTTCATGAAATGTTTCTGAATGGTTGGACTGTCCTAGTGTATTATCGAAAGAATTCGATCCAGTAGATGATGCTAATGAGCGTACAGTCTCAATTATTACAGACAAAGACATTTTGAAGTTTGTTCAAAGCTCAAAAATTATCATTGAGCCCGATTGCGACGATGAAAATGATATGAATAATGCAGCTCCTGTTCTCATGTCATCCGAAATGGGGAACAGGAGGGAAAATATGCGTAGTTATTTAGACACACATTCCATTGGTGAAATGAATAACAAAAGGGACGATATCGAACAACTTGTTCCCAATCTGATGCTAAAAAAGACAATGCAAAGGAAATATAATACATACCGTTATTCTAGCGAGTGACGTTTAGGCTTTTAACCCCTTGGCTCGGGCGTGTTTACACGTCCTACTGAGCTTGTGCCTTTAGTGCCCCGGACGTGTATACTCCTCCTTTCAAATGAGGACCTTTTGTATTGTGTTAGTCTGTATAAAAGTAGTCCCAGGGCTTTGGAATACAATAAAATAACATCGGAAGTACTTCTACAGAATGTATTTATTTCGGGGGAAAGGTGGGGGAAATATTTGGAAGGGCATATTCCAGGAACGATGAAATTCATAGCTAAGCAGTGCTTCTTGTTTTTACGTTTGAGTGTGCTCTTTCCTATAATTAATTTGCTCTAATTTTCGCTTACCGTGTGTAATAGGAGCTTTTTAACTTTTTTGTACGAATAAATGTGTCAACTCTGACCTATTAAAGTGGGTAAAAATCGAGTTCCAAGATTCCGTTACATGGAAGTGAAACTTATAAAAGCGTGTTAAAAACTATAAAGTCATCAATTCTCTTATTAAATATCAAAATTAAAGTTCCAAAATATTAATTATGAACAAAGCATTTTCTCTTGAACACAAACTATAGCATTCAGTAAATTTAACCCGAAACTTCAAAAAGGTAAAACCGAGATCTCTGGAAATGTTTTTAAAATGTTAACAATAACATACAAAATAATTGGTGTATTTTCAAGTTTGATTGCCCAATCAATACATAGGTAAGTCGGTACCCCTATCCCGCTAATGTTAAATTGAGCATTTTTATGTGCCTTTTTCTCATAAAATATTAAATGTACAGACTTAAATTTTTTTCTGTATATTAATTAGACTTTTTTATTTAAACTGAAGTGAGCTTTTTCAAATATATTGTTTAGTTTTTTCAAAAACTTTCATCGTAATGTATCACTATGAATTTTTTGAAAAATGTCATTTTTTTTCACGATAACTGACTTTTACAAAAATATTATCGGTATATTAATAAAAGTTCACTTCAGTATATATATTAACATATCAGTAATATTCAGTGAAGATTGCAAGTGCTTCCGTTGAATAGGTTCTGAGAAAATGGTACTCGCATTTTTAAAAACACCGTTTTGAGATAATTGCATTTTTATTATAAAATGTCACTTCATCAAAAAAATTATGAATTACAATCTGTATTTGCACTATTTTTTTTAAATATTAGCTTATTCTCAATAACTTTTGAGACTTTTTACTTATTTCTTTTACTTAGATTTCTCAGAAAATACATGTATAGCATTTTTCACTTTTAATCTATCGAGATATTTTATAGCATTTGCATAATTTTTCTCAAATTATGCATCAATTTTTGAAGAATTTTTAGTTCTGATACATTACTGTCATCCAAGTTGACTATAAGTATCATAAATACCATGTAAAAATGTGTCAATACATGAAAATATGGCTTTGGTAATACATCATTATACGACATTTCGAAAAATTTCATTAGTGTTTTATAAATTCAGATGTAAACACAATTTCTTAAAGTATCAGAATTAAAAGGATTCTTAAAATATTACATAAATGGTATCCAAAACAACAACAAGAAAACTGATTTTATGTTTTTAAACATGAAATTTGTGTATTTTTTGGTATGTAACAAGTTTTGTGCAACGAAAAAGGGCATTGCATTTTGGGATATATTTATGTCCCTTTTACTAAGAAACTATTGAAAACAAAGCTTAAAAATTTGTGTGTACATTAAATAAACATTTATCTTTATACAGAAGTGAAATTTTTTTTAAAAAATTGATCAGCATGTTTAAAAATGTAATTTTGTAGAGTAGAATAATGAATTTTATAAAAAGTTTCCTTTTCTATGTTACGACATCTGCTTTTCAGCTAAATGTCTGAGGAATATCTCAAAAATTTCATTTCAGTATATATAATATAAATGCAATATAAAATAAATATTTCCAGTTCATGCATACAATTAATTTATAGAGAAAGAAGACACAAATTAAAAAATATAATCTATATAAGACAGTAATACATGATTATATGGCACTTCGAAAAATTTCTTTAGTGTTTTGTATATTCACATGTAAACACAATTTCTTTAAATATAAGAATTAAAAGATTATATAAATATTACATAGATAGTATCCAAAACAACAAGAAAACTATTTTTGTGTTTTTAAACATGAAATTTATGATTTTTTTTTGTATATAACAAGCTTCATGCAACGCATTTTGAGATATATTTGTGTGTGCATTAAATAAACATTTATTTTTATACAGAAGTGAAATCTTTTTTTAAAAAATTGATCAGCCTGATTAAAAAAAAATAATTTTTGCAGAGTAAAATAAGGAATTTAATAAAAATTTTCCTTTTCTGTGTTACGACATATGCTTTTTAGCTAAATGTCTGAGGAATATTTCAAAAATTTCACTTCAGTATACACAAGAATATATATGAAATATAAAATAAAAATTTCCAGTTCATGCATACAGTACATTTATAGAAAACACAGTTTAGAAAAGAAAATTTTTAGAAAACAGTAGCTTTTGTATAAAATTTTACCTCATCAAAAAGATCCTGCACTATAGCCGGTTTTACCTTATTTTTCTTTTAATATTTTCTTCTTCTTTTTTTTTCTTTTTCTTCTTTTATCTTTTCTAATTTTCTTCGCTCTTCCAGAAAAAGCATACACTGCTTTCATTAACCTTTCTCTATCAAGAATTTTCATGGCACTTACCGAATATTCTCCAGGCTCGACTCCCATTTTCTGCAGCATTTTTAATTTGGATACATTACCATCATTAAAAGAACAAACAGCATCATAAACACCAAGTGAAAGTGTTTCAATCTGTACAAATGTTGTTTTAGGAACACGTGACCATATGACATTATGAAAACTTTCATTCGGGTTTTGTGTTTTTCCATGCAAACATTTTCTTAACAGATCAGGATGGGAAAGATCTCTAAATATAGGACGCATTGCTTCTACAACAGCGACCGGAAGACTATTTTTATGCTTGTAAGACTTACCTGATGCTTCAGCCTTTTTATATCCACACCATGAATCTTCACCATCAGGACAAAAACCATGTTGAGGATATTCATCTGTTGACAGCTTATGCAGAAAAATGGCCCAGATATCTTGCCGCATGTTCTGAACACTGGTGTAATTTCTCTGAATAGCTGATCCATAGTAAAACTGTAAGTTATCTATTTCATGCACAGTCAAACGATTTTTTCCACTTAAACACTTACCGTCTGACAAGATTTGCCCTTTCAATAGAGATTTTAATCGGCGTAATCTTGTTCCCATGCGCTTCATGACATGTCCAATGCACTCCAATTTTTCAATTGGGTATTCATCTCCATAGATGTTTTTCTTTCTAACAGCGTCAAATGCTTTGCAATCTCCATCCCCTAAGTAAGTAATATATCGGGCATTATGCAAAGATAATGACCGTTGAAAAATTTTAGACGCACCTTGAAGTTCCATGGCTCCACTAGATCCAACGTAATTTTTTTTACAATCCTTTTGATGAGAAGGTAAGTTTTTACATATGCAATATTTTGAAAGAATATCAACATCTATCACCTTACCTGTATCCATGCTGGTCACAGTAACTACACCATTCAATGATGAGTAACCGCGTTTCTGCCATGTTCCATCTACAGCGACTGCAATATTATTATACCTTCATTTTCACAAATAGCTTCCTTCGCAGCATTTTGAATGGAGTCCTCGTAAACAAGTTTTGCAGCATTTAAGATTCGCTTACCGTAAGGAGAAAACCTTGTAGGTGGTTGAGGAAGATTCATTATGCCGCAAAACATTCTCCCAGCTTCTGCACCTTTTCCAATGGAACGCATAGCATATACAAACCTGGTATTTATTGTAGCAATTTGCGTTCCTTCATGAAAATTTGAAGAAGAGAATTCTACACGATATGGACAAGCACAACATTTCAGGACAAATGTAATAGCCAGTCCAGACTTACCTTTTAAAACTTGCATGTCTAAGCCACTGTTACACATTTTACAGTTAACTTCATTCTTGAAAACAAATGCCAGAATATTCAAATTCATAATGGCATTAATAATACCTACACTTTTGTCATAGGAAGAAAAACTTTCATTTAAATTGGGAATTTTCTTTTCTTTTGCACATGTCTCCTTTGAGTCATGTCAAAATTTTTGATTTTCAGAAATTTGAAATATCGAAATATTCAAAACGCTAAGAAGAAAAACGTGTATTCTATCCAAAATAGGTAAACAACGCTAACAGTTACGCTTGCAGTGAATCTACAGTTAACTGCGTATGAATAAATAAAACAGAGAGTGGCTTTGGAAAAGCTTCCCAGATTTAAAAGGTCAATGTTTACATTTGTATCTGTCAAAGGGGGCGTGGCTCATCAGCTGATTATTTTTTAAAAATAATTTTAACATACTTTTAATTAGTAAAATGGCAAGTATGTTATATCATTGGAAAGGTTCTGATTTGGGGATTTTAGAAATATCAAAAACTCAAAATCGATTTCCCGAAGGTGTTTACCCTACTGACTCTCCAAGAACCTTAAAACCCCTGTCTGTTGTTTCGCTTGGCGTCAAAAATCGGTTTCGTGCCAGATGTGTGACTTTTCTCTGTTCCACCTCCCAAATCACCCTGCTCATGGGTTACATTAGCAAAAGGAGTGTCTAACAAATAAAAAATCACCAAATTTGGCGAGTGAAAAGTATAATCGAAAAAAATAATTTGTTAGAATATATTGGAAAACATTAGGATAAACCATAATAATAGTACAATAGTAGTAGGGACCAGATAAAAATTTTAAAAAGTAAACGATGGGGGAAAGATTCATATAATATTTAAAAAAACACTGGGGTAGAACCAGGTTTTAAATTTAAAAAATGCGGAAGTAGGACCAAGTTTAAAATAAAAAAATGCTGAAGTAGAACCAGGCTTTAAATAAAAAAAATGCAGAAGTAGAAGTAGGCACATATAAAAAATACTATATTGGTTCCACTACCACATACCAAACCATTTTATATGGTTACATTCAAAGCATAAATTGGTTAAAAATATCCAAATTATGAATTTATATCAATATCAGATTATGGAACAAAGTAGATTGTTAGAACTAACGTTTCAAATTTGCTTGCAAATTATTAGGCGTATAATTACAATATATTCCTTAAGCATTTTAAAATCAATTATTCAAAATCCAATACTGTAAATATACAATCTATTTAGAGCTAATAGGAAATAATTAAAATGACAAAGAGTAAAAACGAGACTTATCACTGTTGAAAAATCGCAGCGAGCTCATTTTTTACCACACTTTCAGTTCTATCAAAACATTTCTCGTGCACTTCAAGGTTAAGAAGATTTTTTTTCCACTGGAACGCAGAACTGTTGATCGAATTGTATACTGATTTTTTCATTTATTTTCACTATAAAATACGCACAAAACTTGTAGCTTTACAAGGAATTTTTTTTTATTCTTTCGCAAAGGAGCCGGAATGGGAAAGAAATGAAGTGACAAAATTTTATATTTCAGAAGCAAATTTGTAGGAAGACTTACACAGAGTTACCATGGCGATTTTAATATAAAATATTGGTTAGACAAATCTCTTCTGGAATTCCACGACTAACGAAAGGTCATTATACTCATTTTCCTAGTGTTTTCTGGTTTCCAAAAAAAGAAGCTCCCACAAGATTCTGCGCTGTGTTTGATGTAAAAGGGATAACAAAGGAAAAGGGAAGAGAGTTGTTTCGTGCGTAAAAAAAATAATTGAAATTTTGGACTATGTTCAGCACCTTCCTTACAAATATATCACACAAAAGAAAATTTTAAAATTTTTTTTAAAAATATTATTTTTGTGTTTGAAAGGTATAAATAAATATTTTTTAATAAAAAAAATATTTATTTATACCTTTTAGTTTTTTTTAGGAACAGCTTGATAATAAATGGGGATGTACGTGCAAGATTGCAATATTCAGCTCCTATAATAAAATGTGTGGATCAAAATCCAAAATTAAAATAAGAATTTTGATTGAAATTTTGGATTTTTTCTTTCTGTTTTTTGCGAAAACAAAGCTTTAAAATTATATTTTCTTGAATTAAAAAAAATAGAGTTTTTTGCCAGTTTTTTTTTTAATAAATGGGCTTGGAGTTAAGATTTAGTTGATATAGTGATAACGATATTGAACCGCATGTTAAATTTAAATTTGAGTATTTTTGATGATTTATAAAGTTTATAACTACTGAACGTAATAATATTATTATCTATTAAGCATACGCAGCTCTTTTAAATTGTATATTATATATATATATATACATATATATATAATCCTTGAATTCAATAATTTTAACCGCCTTGCTATAGAATGTATGAAGAATGATCTTGAAACGTTCTCTTTTCAGAGTAATCGGGACATTTTCTAATTCAAAGGATTTCGCAAGAGAGTTTAAGTGCCCTCTTAACAGTAAGATGAATCCTGAAAAGAAGTGTGAAGTTTGGTAATGTGCATAAGTGAACAGGAAGACAATTTTCCGAAAAGTAAGCAAGCAGATATTTTTAAAATTTGTGCCTATAAAAACAGGGCTTAGTCATTCATATCAATAATTATTAAAGATGTATTACGAACACAGGATCCAATGCTTTGTGAACTCCTTATCAATCTAAGTTCAAGGGTGGGCAACTTGTTTTAGTTCACGGGTCACACTGTGGGAGTGGAGGATACCGAAGGATCGCGTCATTTTCAAATGATTGCATTTATTATAGAAAATAATAAATATAAGATAAATGAAATAGTGGCAATTTCATTCAATTTATTTACTGTGCTAATTTTATATCGTATATAGCTGCAAGCACATTTTATTTAAAATCAGTTTAATGAGACAAATGTACCCTATCATAATTTTCTACATTTTTTTTAAAAAATCGGGAGCAATTACTCATTAGGCCAAGTAGGCAGTTTCCTATGGGCACCGTGCTTTTTAGGAGCCCACTAGAGTGTGTTCTCTTTTCTGTTATTGCTCCAAAAACAGGCTACAGGAGCCGAGAATTCGACTGCCAAGTGCCTACAAGTCGTTTAATCCGACACTGATCGGGAGCAAGATTGAGCTTCTTTGAATTCTCATTACAGCCTGCAAGTTTGAGGCAGCCATGCGTCTATATTTCCTCTTGTTGATCTTCATGCAAGAAAAGCTTTGTTCACAAATGTATGTTGACTAAAAAATAAGGAAATTTCTTCATACACAGAAAGTTTTCAGCAGGCAAAGATATAAAAGACAGTGTCATAGCATTAAACATATTTTTCACGCTGTGATATGACATCAAGTTAACAATTTCAACCTCTAGCTTTAGAGGTGCTGTATTAATTCAGCAGTATTGATATACGAGGGCTGTTCAAAAAGTATCGAGACTGAATTATTATGCAAAAACATACATACATAAACAGGTTTGAGTCAATCTCCTTCGAAATATGCTCCATTGGCAGTAACACACTTGCCACGATGTTTCCAGTCTCGAACATTCTGAACTCAGACTTTGGATGGCCTGAAGCTGCTGTGTCGAATTCTGTTTTATGGTTTCAATGTCCTGAACGGTGTCCTTTTAAGGTGTTCTTATCTTGGGAAGAGGAAAAATCAGAGATGTTGCAGTCGTTGGAATTGCTTACCTCAGTGAGGAGACGCGGCACAAACTTTGCAGACACTCGCGCATGTTCAAGTCTTTCTCAAATTTCATCACATGATCTACGGAAATGTGACACTCCTGTGCAATTTCTCGGACTGTTAAACGACTATCAGAGTGCACCACAGCCTTCACTTGTGCATCTTGTCCTCAATGCGAGAGTGGATGGGCGTCCAGACGGGGATCACTGTTCACTGATTGACGACCCTCTTGAATCGTCGGAACCACTCGAAAACCCGAGCACAACTCATCTCCAAGCTGTTTTCACATCTCGTAGGTTTCGGTACCCGTTTTACCGAGCTTAAAGCAAAACTGATACAGATTCGCTGATCAGTGTTTTCACACTTTTTCTTTTTCGACGAACGCACGCAAACACCACGTGAAAGAAGTCAGTGTGACTGAAGCGCGCTGTACAGACCTGCGAATTTTGTGAGACAAGGTGAAATATGCACGCGCATGATACATCTCGCTAGGGTTTCTGAATAAATAGAATAAATCAGTATCGATACTCTGAAAGCTTCGTATAAAAAAAAATTCAATTAGCACAATATCTTAGGATAAATTTTTATGACTTGTCTTTCTAATTCTGCAAAATCTCGAAGAAATATGTCAGAAAGTTTTTTTTCTAATCAATATTTGATCAAGTACGGAAACGAAATCTCGGTTCATAATGGATTTTTCCACTGTGTTTGCGACCCGCATAAAAGCTCTTTGCGCTAGGAATCTAGGGTCCCAAGCCTGACTGACGCCAAATACGTATATAACCAATTTATAAAATATTAGAAGACTTTGCGGGGGGGGGCTAAAATTATCCCTATCTCCGCTGCTAGAAGATTCTGACATATTTATCTTTCAACACTATAAGAGAAAAAGTCATCAATAGAATTCTATCTAAAGATTTTAGCCACCACACACACAAAGGAGCTATTATTTTTAAGCAACAAATCCTGCTTATGTATGTTTTATTTCAGTAGTAATTAGGAAAAAAAATCACCCTTATTTTAGAACTCTGTGAACTAACTTCTTCCGCCTACATGGTGAATTTTATCTATTTAAAACAAATCAAAATATAGCACAGCAGTATGTTAAGTATTATCAACAACTATATTGAAATTGAATCTCTGATAGCTTTCAAAATTCGTTCATCATATTTCAAATTTTTCTAGAGATGTTCCTAAAGAGATTTTTAAAGTTACTCTGAGATTACCGAGAGATTTTCCACATTTCAGAATTAAGTTTATAAGTGCCATAATTTCATCATGAATTAGAAAGAACTGCAATAAATTTATTTTTTTATATATATATAGTTTAGTAGATTTCATAGTTTTTATTATTAATTTATAAATGAAAGAAAAATAAAACTTTGTTCTGTGTTGAATATAAATCAGTTGCTATTAATCTCAATAGATGGCAGCACGTAAAGTTTAAGTGTCTTGTTTTACGGCAGTTTAAGTTGAGAAACAGTATATTTTATGTTTCTCACTTTCATCCGAGTTGTTCCATTTTTTCTTATATAAAATACGCTTCAAATTTTTTCTCGTACACCGTAATGTTAAATGAGCTATCCCTTTACGGGTTAAGCAAAAAAAAGTTATGCAATGTTTTAAAATTATATGTATTTATCCAACGCCCGTTGACACCATGACCTTTTGACGCCGAGCCTCCCAGTACCGACTGAATGTGTCGTCATTAGGGTATTCATCGAGTGAAAACACTATATTGTAAACAAATGTATGAATCGCTGGCGTAGCTAGTCATGTGTGGGCGAGAGTGAGTGAGTGAATATTAACGTGGCGCATTGTTCAGCTACGCGAGGGCTTTTGGCGACGGACCGCATAATTTTGAAATATGGTCAGGTGATGCGGACAACACCTGAGCTGGCACCCTTCTCTCCTAAATAACACAACATACCAACGGGAGGACGTTTGAGCTCTCGACAGATTTTACGTGCATCGTTCCCCTACACAGCACTCCTCATCAGTGGCACTGGGCTCGAACTCATGACACGCTAGCCATGATTCGATACCTTGGCCACTTGGCTACCACGGCCCCGTCATGTGTGGGCAGTGGCGTAGCAATGTATCCAAAAGCCCTGGTTAAAAAAATGAAGGACTTATCCAAATTGGATTTCATCAATTAAAAATACATGAATATTTTACATATACAAAACTATTTTGACATCCGTTCTTTATCACGCTCTACAGCAGTGGTCCCCAACTCCCAGGCCACCCAAGGATTGTTAATTTATTTCTATTTTATTTACTATGGTTCATTTATCTTGCATTTGTGTGACTTTCCACGGAAATAGCTTTTTATATTAAGTGTTAAATACCAGATGGTTATAATTAAAGTTACACTATTCAGAGGCCTTTAGAACCTGTTCTGGTTGTCAAATTTTGATGGAATATATACTATATGGACCTTGGAGAAAAGGTTTCTGCAATAAAAAAATTAGTACAAATTTTGACCTTTATCGAATGTTCCTTATGCAAATCTGTAAAACCTCTATATAAACTTCAGTCATACCCAGAAAATCATTCAGCGTGCGTTTTTCATCATTAGTGATTTCATTACAAAAAAAGATCGAGCTTTACTGGTAAAACTGTTTTATCAGAACGGCAGCAACCACTTAGCTGCTTTGCGTAAATATCTTCGTTTAAAGGATCTGCTAAAAGACCTTATATCGAGAATTGGTTTGAAGAAGATGATTATGAAGTTTGAAGAAACTGGGAATTTGGTTGTGCTGCCAGGAAGAGGGCGGAAACCGGTTGGGACTGAAACTGTGAAAGAAATCACTACTGATATGGTTGAAAGAGCCTCCAGTTCTATCTATTCTTCAGCAAGTGGTCGATCAGTGTCTCGTGAGTTGGAGATTCCGTTGTCGACAGTACGAAGAATTCTGCAATACATTTTGAAATGGTATCCGTATAAAATCCACGTGATGCAAACGCCAAAACCTCAAGATCAGAAAACACGTCTTGAATTTGCTTGCCGATTTTTGGCGAGAACAGAAGTTGATGATGCGAGACCTTGGAAAATTCTAGGATCAGAAGAGGCACACTATTATTTAGATGGAGCTGTGAATACTCAAAATTGCCGCATATGGGGTCACCTCCAAATATCCTGCATCAATAACCACTGCATTCTAATTATATGACTGCTTGGTGTGGATTTACTGCTGAGTTTATCCTCGGTCTCTTTTTTTCTTTGAAACACTCACTCCCCAAGGTCCTAAAAGATGCTCTGTCACGAGTCTACGGTGCAGTGAACTTCTTCAACAACAGGTCATTCCTGCTTTGTAGGAAGGACAATGTTTACAAACCGCTATCTTTATGCTAGATGGAGCAACTCCTCACTTTGGGCGCCAAATAAAAGCACTGCTTAGTGCTAACTTTGGCGATAATCGTGTTATATCCAGACATTTTGAGGATGCGTGGCTTCTCGTTCATCCGACATAAGCCCTGTGACTTCTGGTTGTGGGGATTTCTAAAAGACCGTGTTTATAGCAGAGGAATATGACTTTACCAGATTTGAAAGCTAGCCTTATACGCCAGTGGCTGAAATCCCTCGTGAGATGCTTCGCATACCATTGAAAACGCTATAATGAGCTTTAACGCGTTATTGATGTCAATGGAGCACATATTGAGCATATTCTGTAATTGAATAAATTTTAATGATTCTAACATATCCTTTGGGCACCACATTCCCTCCTGGTGGTCAAAATGTGAGTTATTTTTTATTGCAGAAACTTAACCCATGGCCCATATAGCATATATTCAAGTTTCATCAAAATCGTTTAGCAGAAAGGGTTCTACAGGCCTCTGGACAGTGTAACTTTAATTATAACCACCTGGTATCTTTATATTTTCATTTCTTGGTATAATTGTATTTTATTCTGCAGGTATATTTAAATTCAGTCAAATGAAAATTACTATGTCAAAACAATGTAAGATCTAAGCAAGCAACTTCCCCTCCCCTTTCAGCGGGCTGCAGTAAAATCATCAAACGGTCCCTGGGCCGGGGTGATTAAAAGGTTCGGTAGCACTGCTCTACAGAACATAGACAGTAAATCTACCTGCAAATATTTTTCTCTTCGAGAGTATTCATAAACGTGGCAGGTCTAATGACGAGATCAGGTTTTCAAAAGTAGTTTATTCAGGATTAAAAAAATTTACTATTTATTGTAGTAAACTTAAAAATATACTTCAGTTAAAAGCATTTTAAAAAATCATTCCGTTCCGATCTCGTGGATATGCGTGTCACAAAAACATCTATAACTCTCTTCGTTGAATGGGCATTGTAATGTGGGCATCTGAACTGTGAAACAGTCCTCAGTCCCATATCCTGGTTGACTTTGATGTTGGTCATGGTGATGGTAGGGTTTTTCTTTCTGCTTAACAGGAATCGTGGCTATTGGCTGAGACGATGACATATGGGAGGCGTGGCAATGATTCTTCATCTGACTGCTGTAGAGATGAAATTTTTTTTGGCATGGGTGAGAGCTTAGAGCTTGCTCTCTGATTGGTCGGTGGTAGCATGAACATAGACTCCTATTGGCTGCCCTGGTGGCTGGGATAACTCTCTTCGTCATCTGCAGTTGTACATTTATAACATGCCGTCATTTTAATTTAAGGTGTCGCCAACTGAAGATGACTAAATGTTAACGAATCGGATTGAAACCGGATTCAAGACTCTAATCTGAGATCACAGCACGGAAATTGGAAAATCTAGTTAGTTTTTACAAACTATCTAACAAGAGTATGTGTATGAGTTTCCATGTGTAAGCTTTAGCGAACTTTCCACCCAAGTTCGATTTGACACCACGAGAGACCTCTTCCAGAACAGCTGTGAAGAGTCTAGGAACTGCCGGAATCGGAAGAAACGTAGCGTAATAGATAATAAAAAATTAAACAATAACAAATAAGATTACAGATAATAACATAGGCATTAAAAATAAAAAGATGTAGATAAAGAATAAAAGGTTTATTATATGAAGATATATATATATATATATATATATATATATATATATATATATAGGACTTACCTTTTTAACAAAACATTAACAATTTGGTTTACTACTTTTTCCTAACTTTAGTTTTTGCAAAAGTTAGTTGTATTATATTATTCACTTTTATATTAATGCTTGGTTATTTTAACAAAATTCTACTTTATGGAAAACGTATCACTGGTGTTTCTTCATTAATATTAATTTTTTTCCCCTCCAGATTTGGAAAACAAGAATGCCAACGCATCATTGGCGGACATGATGCATTTGTGTGTTGCCAAGTTTCTTCCTTCTATTTTTATTGCATTCGACAAAGACTTCTTCAAAGGGAATTTTTTTCAAGTGATCTAGTCTTAGGAAAAATAAACAACTGTCAATTTCGAAGAAAAAACATTTGCTTAAAGAAAATTATTATTAACGCTCTAAAATATTGGTAGTAATGTTTGTTCAAAATTTAGGAGCATTCCTTAAAGAAATGGATCTTTGAACTTCGAAAAGGTTAAACCTTGAAATATCAAACTCAAGAAAAGTTCGAAAAAAAATCATTTAGAAACACCGAATAAAGAATCTCTTAGATTCAATTTCATAAGCAGTGAAGAACATGAATAGAGAACATTTTCTTAACACACTTCAATGATAGTGCTACAAAAATGAAGACCTTCGCATACTTTTAGAAAAAAGAAATCTTGAATTATCTTTTTATTATCAGTCACATTTTTTTTTTCTTTTTAACTATTCATCTATTATAATGAGACATTTCTGTTTATCAATTTGTAAAAATAAAGTAACTGTGAGGTCAAAAATTCGCGATTACTATTCTTATTGCTATGAAACAATTAAATGTTTTGAAAGAAGTATTTAAAATGCTTCTGAGGTTTTTTTTATGAATTTAAATTAATTCTTGAGGAGAAAAGTGATTCTGCATTAGAGTTTTTGCTTAAACTCATTTGAAGTTCATTGATCCTATAAAATCTATAAAGAAATTTTCATATCATAATTAATTCGTACCTATTTTAAATGAAATATTTTGAATCATTTTATATTCTTTTATGGAGCTTATTTGTATAATTATACAAGTATCATACCCATGTGTAACTACTTATGTATTTAATACATTCTAACAAAAAATTCATTCGACTCGAGTAATTAAATATTTACTTAACTATAAAATATTCATAATCAACTCTATATTCTTATAAAATATGGAAACTGTGTGTCTTCCTAGTAATGCTTGCGAATGAATTTAAAAATATATGTATATGAGTTCTGTTCTAAGATCTTATTTTGAAGTATAACTTTGTTACGATAATTTTCTCACCAAAGTGTAAAATTTGAAAAAAAGAAGGAAGAACAACTGTATAATTTTGTTTTATATTTTTCGCATATATTTATGACAAACTATTCTCTTATTTTTAATTTAAATATACAATCATTTGATAATGATTGAATTAAAAAAGTTCTTATATATTAATGCTTTTATGTATAATCCCCATTTACTTAATATTGTTTTATTTTTTTATTCTATTGTTCATCTGTGTTTGTTTGAAAATAATATTAATACAGTATGATGAGATGATATGTAAAGTCAACATTTCACGTCTCTTAAAGCTTCAGACCAGAGAAAAGTATTTTTATAAGTTATATATCGTGCATGCTGTATAGTTAAGGTGAAGATGTTTTTTTAAGGACAGTTTGATAGTTTATTTTTAAGGGGAAAAAAGCTGTCTTATTTTTGATAGAATAAATCTACAACATATATGTGTAATGTCTCTCTTGTATTACTTTTTTTCTACTCCTTAAAGCCGTACTTCTCATTAACAGCCACCAAAATTACCTCGCTTCTCAATACAATCAAACCACAGTCCGTCGTGTAAAAAAAATTCCCAAGAATTGATCTCTTCTTGGTACCGTAGGCCATGCTCTGTGCGTCGGTCTAAAACAAAGGGGGACTCCCTTTCCCTAACACAAAATTTTGTACAGCGCCTCTGCGCTCCAAGAACCAAGCGGGCTCTCTTTTGCCTTGTTCGAAGATCAATCACCTTCCTTTAAAAAACAGTAAATCCTCCCCCCCCCCTGCGGATGCGAAGAAATGCAACAACCATCCCATAATCTACCGCCAACATTAGCCAAGACTCTTCTACATGGATTCAGAGTATATATGCGAATTTTAAAATTCATTCTTTTTGTAAATATATTTATAATGTTAGAGGCTATTTTTTGGGTGAAATAAGTTGTACTTTTATTGTGTACTTAACTTTTTAAAATTACTTTTTTAGCTACTCTATCTATATGAGTTGATACTTAAAGGTTATCTTACACATTTTAAAATGAGATTTTACTCAATTTGATACTTCTAAGAGCTAAGAAAATAGCATAATATAAAAGTCTACAGATTGCGTATGTAAAATTTTAAAAAAATAGTTTCTAAAAAAATCATTTGATGTATCAAATATTGTTTTCATAGATTTTTGTGATTTTCATTTCATTTTAATTTGTCCATGATGTCTTTTAAAATTAACTTTTAAAATAATTTTTCAATCAAGTCTAAACAATTACTATACTGTTCTGCTTAGCACGTGGGATATCCCCCCCCCCGTAAGTGCTATTTTAGTACAGTAACAAAAAATATAGAATAAATAATTGAAATTGGTCAATGATTCTTTTCTTTTCAAGGCTCAATTCAAAAATATTTTGAGTTTTATACCATCATTCACGGCAAGTATTTATTACGCAAGTTGCTACAACCACTACCAAAAACAACCACTTAATTCATGACCCTTAAAATCCATTAACTAAAAACAAAACATAACTTCGTGATCAAAAATAACCAATTAACTAATAACAACTATCACCATCAACAAACACCCAACACGATAACTACAACTATTATCATCACCACTGCCTCTACAACTGCACCATCAGCTACTACTACTAAAAACAACAGCAATAATCTCTATCACCAACATCAACAAATACTACAACCGAAAGTAACGCCTTCGGCAACAAAACTTTCACTTCTAACTACCTCAAGCAATATAAAAAAAAGGTTTAACAAATAATTTGCAATGGCTGTCTATAAACAATGTATTCACATGAAAACATAAGACATATTAACATATTTTTCTTAAAATATAATAAACAAATCTAAAAAAAGTTCCCCATATCTTCAATTTTTTTTTTTTAAGTTGTCGGAAGTATTCGGATACCTTAAAATATATAAACTTTAGAAGAGGATTTATTCATAAGAGTAGATCAGAGTAGATAAATTTTATAACAAAGAAAACTCCGGTTATTACTTCGATTGATAGCAACTCTGATACTAATATGAATTCTTCAAAAATCTCAATTCATGTTCTGTAAATACATATAAAATGTAGGATAACGAAGCAATATTAAGGAAGTGTTTGAGCAGATTTCTCGAGTTCTTTTTTGTAACGTTTCACGAAGACAGCCTTAATGTATGAATTACTAAAAAGCTTGAACAGCTTAAGATTCTTCAGAACGTTTCCAAAATTAAGAAACGTTCTTAAATTAATTGTGTATATATAAATCCAGAGCATTTTGTTTACTTATTGTATTATTATTGTTGAGAAATGCACATATATGCATTTTTTAAAAGAACGTTTCTGCAAAAGCAAAAGTTGTTTAACAGTGAAGCGCAGGAAACGATTGACTGTAAACAAGTAATTTCTTTTATCCTGTGACTATGATGTCAGATGAATTTGATCCATTAAAAAATGTTGGTATTTGATTGGAAAAACTCTTTTGACATCTTTCCTATTTACATAAAATGTAAAAATAAAGAAAAATCATTAGAGAGCATACCTAAGACGTATTTTAAAATATAATAATTAATTATTGCACGCTCTTTTTTTCTACCCAAGTCACGTTCATTCTCTTGCAAAGAATTTGCTTTTATCCAATCTCCACAGGCATATTGATAGAAGTCTTCACATGGATCCACAGACTGGTCCATGAAATTGACAACGTTGGCACCTATTGTCAAACAGGCAGGAGTGGTGGAGTACTCTTTATCTGTGTAAATCAGAGGTCGCCAAAGTGGTGGTCCGGGAGAAAATTTCGCTGGTCCACAGAAAAATGTGGACTATACTTAGCTCTGAGATTTTTGAAGCTCTTAATATTTATTTCTGGAAACATTACGTTGACTGGAAAAAATGTATCGGAATATGCACAGACGGTACCGTAAATATGATTGGACATCTTTCAGGAATTGTTGCAAAGGTCAAGAATGTAGGTCACCCAGACATTTTATCTATACACTGGTGTCCCAAAGTTAAGCATAATTGATAATTATGTGAATAAAGAAGGAACTGTAAACCAGAATGGTGGGAAACGTGATATGCGAGTGTAAAATGGTTATAAAATAAGGAAGCAAATCAAAAGAATGATAGTAATTAATTTTATTATCCAAAGTAGCCGTTTGAAGGAAAACTGAGCATAGCAAGGATTCACACTTTAAAGAAAAAATGAAAGAAAACATTAAATAAAATACTGATGCTGCAGTTTAATAAGGCGTGTGGTCACTTCTGACAGCCAGGCACGCTGCACAGCGATTTACCATACTTGCTATGAGGTGATGAATGAGTTGTGGGCTCAAACGGTTCCAAGCTTCTTGGAGAGCTCTCTTCAGTTCTGTAATGGAGTTTCGTGGGTGCGAAAGGGCTGCAATTGGTCTCCCGAGCATATCCCATACATGATCGATAGGATTTAAATCAGGAGAGTTCGCAGGCCACGACATGCGCTGGATGTTTTCTGTTTCAAGGAAGTCATCAATCAGCACCGCTCGGTGACATGGCGCATTATCATTTATTAAGATGAAGTCAGGACCGACATCACCTCGAAACAAGCGAACATAAGGCTCAAGAACTTGGTCTCTGTATTTTGAGCAGTCACAGACCCCGTGTCAAAGAAATGGAGGTCTGTGCGGCTGTCCATCATGATGCCTGACAATACCATTACTCCCCTTGATGGAAAATGATGTCTTTACGTTATGTTTCTTGGTTCAAAACGTGTTCCACGTTCTCTCCATATCGTTACCCGCCGAGAATCACTACTCAGACTAAACCGGGACTCGTCACAGAACTTCACATTGGCCCACTCTCCCACACTCCGATCTTGATGTTTCAAACTCCAGTTCAAACGAGCGCGTTTAGGCACCGATGTGAGGGGAATGCAAACTGCTGGTCTTCTGGCATACATGCCAGCATGATTGAGTCTCCTGTAAACAGTTTGTCTCGAAATTCGTATTCCTGTGGCGACTGTGAGCGCCGAACCCAGTGCTCTGGCAGTACTGCCCCTCTGACGTCGCGCACTTATTACCAGATATCGATCTTGGCGTGGGGTTGTGACTCTTGGTCGACCTGATACTGGTTGTCGGGTAACATCTCCCGTTCTTTGAAACCTCTGCCCCAGTCTTGAGATCACAGACTGGTCCACATTCAGAATTCGAGACACCTCGGTTTGTGATCGTGAGGATTCCAGCATTCCAACGATTCTTTCTTTCGTAAATATGTCCAATTGGCGTCTTTGTGCCATCATTCACCTTGTTTGATGGTTAACAGCGTTTCTTTGCACGAAACTTGTCTGAACTGCCTATGCTGCGTGAATCGGTTTCTCCGCGTTCCGACATGCGCCGGTGTTTCACGCAGGACATAGTCGACTGAAAAGTTTTGCATAAACCCAATGTTTCCTCTTCACCCAATTACTATCCTCAAGAAATTTGGAATAATTTTACGAATATTTTCTCCATGTTTTTCGCATTTTATGATTTATGCTTAACTTTTAGACACCAGTGTACATCGAGAACAACTCGCAACGAAAGGATGTCCCCAGAACCACATGAAGTGTTATCAAATATCATTGAAATTATATAGGAAATTCGACGCAAAGCATTCGATTCTCGAATATTTGAGGCACTTTGTGAAGAAATGGGTTCCAAGTTTACTCATCTTCTTCGTCACGCTGAGGAGAGATGGTTGTTGGAGAGCAAAATATTCACCCGACTATTCACTTTGTGGAAAAAAATTAAATTATTTTTCCAGGAGCAAAAAAAAAAAAAACAGAAATTGTAGAAATTTTGTCCAACAATGAATGGCTTGCAAAGCTTGGATATCTGTCAGATATTTTTTATCTGTTGAATGAACTAAAGATATCCTTTCCAGGACAACTTAACGACCTGTTTACATCTGCAAATGTTTTCTAATTATGATGAATAAATGAAGGAAAATATGATGTTGTTGGCGCCTTCGAACTTAATTGGCGCGACTTCGGGGTTGCCAGAAGAAACTGGGATTTTTCAGGATGATAACGCACCTATCCATGCAGCGAGATTTGTACAATCATGTTTTGATGAACACGAGGACGAAATTAAACATCTACCTTGATCCGCACAGTCACCCAACCTCAATATAATTGAACCATTATGGTCTATTTTAGAGCATTCGATACAGAAAAGAAATTTTCCACCGGCACCTCTCTCAGAACTTTCACAATATCTCCATGAAGAATGGTACAATATTCCTCTAAACACTATTTGCATTTGTATGAAACGATATTTGGGGGAATGGAGTAAATTCATGACGGCCACATGATAATATAAACACGTGTTCTACATTGAATTCAAAACGGACACTAAACTAGCTCGTACTTTTTATTCTATTTGTAAAACTTAGGTAAAATTTCAATTTGCAAAATTGGGTAAAGATGCTCAAGAGTTATACAATGAAATTTCTGCAAAAAGATTTTAAAATTAAAGAAAAAAAAGTCTTGTTTTATACATGTACTTTTAAATAAAGTGACAAATATTAATTTTTTTAAAAAACAGTTTCTGTAAAAAGCGTAATTTGGCAACAACGAAGTGCATGAACTGATTTGCTGAAATTAGATAATTGCATTTATCGTGACTATGACGTCACATGTGTTTTTGAACTTGATTGACTAAAAACACGTGGTTTAAAATTACCATGTGATTATGACGTCACATGAATTTAGTCCATTCATTAGTTGCCAAATTTGGTACTACACCATACTAATAAAGGATTCTTTATAAATATAAGGTGTTTCCACATTATTTTGATAATCATCTGTATATACGTGTGTATCCAATCCAATTAATTTTATAATTTATTTTTAATACTCAGCCAAATTCATTCCCCTCGACCTTCTTGCTTATTAATATCTATTTTTAAATGTCAGTTGAAGCAGTAGGTATGTAAGATGCCCCTTTTTTTCAAGAAGCTATAAGATTTTGAACGATTTTTGCCATTTTTCCCTCTCTTTGCTTCGCTCTCGCATGACACTTGATGCATAAGGTGCGCGTTGTCTCGGCGTTGTCGAGTTTTGGGTTCGAGTCCTAGTGATACTGAAAACCAACAGTTGGGAGAGGAGGATATTTTTTCAATCTGTCGAGGGGCTGAAACTACTTCCTTGTGCGTGGAATGAAAACTTTGAAAAGGGGACTATTTTAGGTGTCGGTCCTTGTCACTTAACCGAGGTTTAAAACTATAAGAATATTGTTCGCAATAAAAAAAATTTGCTGTTATATTGAAGAGCATTAATACAGTTTTCTTTTTTTATGATGTGATTTTTAATGAATTTATTTAATTTAGTAAAGTGGTACATTTTTCATACCATCATTTGAAGAAACAGAGGTACATTAATATTTTGCTATCTCTTTACATTATATAATCAAATTTTTCGTCTTTAATCTTTCAATGACCATTTTGTACTTCGTTAAATATTATTCTCAATACTCAGTTGCCTATTTTACTCTTTATTTTTGAAACTTCAATATTTGTAGTCTGAATTCAATACAAAATAGCAAATTATATTGAGTCTTTCTCTTTTTTTATGAAGGTGCAGCTATAAATTTGGGATTCAGTATTCAGCACTATTGCCAAAATGAAGTTTAAAAAATATTTAAGAAAATTTATGAATGAGTTCTTATACCCTACACCGAATTATCAATTTTTCTCTGTATTGCAAAAAAAAAATGTTTATTTCTGAAAAGATTCTAGTAAGTAGATAATATGCTGGGGAAAAAGTCGAAGTGTTGATTGATTTTAACGTTTACAGTTAAAAAAATTAAATCTTCTTAAACTTTACAAATTACTAAAATAACGTTTACAGTTAAAAAAAATTAAATCTTCTTAAACTTTACAAATTACTAAAATAAGTAAAACTCTAAAATTCTTTTAAAAAAAGTTTAAAAAAACTGTTTTTAAAGTATAAATTTGCTTTATGGTATGTGACTACCTTCGGAGCACTTTTTTTGAAATATGTAAAATTTCACTTATGTAAACATATTTTTATTTGTAATGGGCCATAAAAGTAAGAATTCAATTACAGTTTTTACAAAGTTATAAATATTTTTGGAAATATAGGGAATTTTGATTGAAATTTTAGTGAACAATTGCAGTTACGGTAAGGCTTGTATTGAAAATTTTGTTAAATATAATCTAATAATATTTATACAGTACTTAAATAACATCATTTTCTGTGCTTATAACTATGAAATTTATACTACTTCTGTAAACCTTTTGAAATATGTCAATTTTTATGCAAAAACTCATTTTTTTACAAAAAACTAATGTTATTTTCTCACAAAAAGTGCAATAAAATGAATAAATATATACACAGGTGTTAGATTATAGTCTAGACTACAGATAAAACTAAATTAAACATTCTCTGAAAATTTCAAGTCAATATCTTAAAAAGAAATCTTGTAATCAACCGTAGCGTGAAGAAAATAATTGAAAAACATTGTTTCTCAGAAAATGCATTTAAAGATTTTAATGCTATGTGAAAAATTTTCTACTGATTGTACATTTTTTAAACTCACCATATTTATAGCTCAAGCTCTTTTAAATTTCATGTAAATTTTATTTGGAATTTTTTTTAACCTTTTGCTGTTTTCCTGAGAATTTTATACACTATAACAATTGTCGTTTTTAGCGAAATTTTGGTGAAAAATTGCAGTTACGACAAATCTTTTACACAAAATTCCAATAAGTGTATTCATATAATATTGATACAGCACATAAATAACATCTTTATCTGTGTTAGGTATCAAAAGATTTGTAATACTTGAAAAAGTTTTTTAAATACGCCAAATTGTATGCAAAAACTCATTTTTTAAAAAAATTAATGCTTTTTTTCATAAAAAAGCAATTAAATATATATATACATATATATACAGACATTAGATATTGATTCATAAAACAGATAGAACTACACAAAACATGTTCTGAAAATTTCAATTTACTATCTTAAAAATATTTTGTATAGTGAACTTTATCGTGAAGAAAAATATTGAAAAAGTTTCTCGTAAAACACATTAAAAATTTTTTTAACACAAAATAAATACTTTTCTACTTACAAAACATTTTCAAAACTCCCCATATTTATATGTTAAGCCTTCTTTAGCTTCATTTTTAGCTAATTTTGACTTTTTTTTTTGGCTTTTTGCTGTTTTCTGGAGAGTTTTGTTGAGGGTAATGACTGGCGTTTTGATTTTTGAATACGTTCTGTGTCGATTCCCATGTAGTTTTTAAGTATCATTGGATCAATTACCATACCTAAATAATTAAATACATGCAACAGTCCTAAATAACCTGAATTATATAATAAGACAGCAATGTGTGAACCCAAAAACAAAGTTTTCTTGTGAACAAAAATTTCTTTTGGTAAAGTAGACCATAATACATTATTAAAACTTTCATTATTATTTTGGGTCATGCCATGGAGGCATTTTTTTAACAAATCTGTATCACAGAGTGCTAAGTAAGTGGGCTTTATTACTTTAATAACTGAATTTGAAAGGCCTGTTGTTTTGTCTATGTGTACTTTTTCATCGCATGATGCTCGTTTATACTTGCACCAGCTGTCTTTCCCTGTAGGACATTGCCCATGCATGGGATTTTGATTGCTAGAGCAGCAGTGAAAGAAAACAGCTATTACAGCAGATTGCATTTTTTCGAGACATCCAACATTGCTACGGATGGCAATCCCGTAATAGTTCTGCAGTTTATCGATAAATTTATCAGTTAGTTTGCCCTTTCCACCAAGTCCTTTGGTGTTCTTTTTTAGTTTCCTTAGACGTGAGCCTACTCTTTTTTGTATATGACCTATACATTCGAGTTTTGAGACACTGTTTTCCCCATATATATTCTTTACTTGTAAAAAGCCCTTGGAATCCCCATCACCATAGTACTCGGTGTACTGCAAGTCTCGTTTTATCAATGATCTTTCAAAAATTCTGAAAGCTCCAACAGCTTCCATATTTCCTGAGGATCCTTTATAGTTTGAGCATTCATGCTCAGATTTCACTTTCATTTCACACATTTTGCAATACTGAGTCATTACTTCCAAATCTAAAATTTTCGTAGTATCAATGGAAATAGCTGAGACGCAGCCATTAAGCGACATATGGCCTCTCCGCTGCCATGTGCCATCTACTGAAACACCACAAGTTGTACTTTTTTTTAAAATTTCGCACTTCTGTTGATGCAGCTTTCATATTTTCTTCAGAACAAAACTGTACTGCTTCCAGCAGTTTGAGTTCATGAGCTCTGAAGGTGTTTTTAGAAATGCAGGGCAAATTTAAAGTACATAGCAACTTCTTACCAGCTTCTTACCCTGCCAATCAATCTCAATCCGAATACCAATAAAGTATTCAGAGTGAATTTTTTATTTTCTTTACGGGTAGAAGTAAAGCCAGTCATGAATCCACAACTGCAAGACACACACAAGTTAGAGCAAAGTCCTTCCCTGGAATCTTCTGTTAGTTTCAATCCAGTTGCATAGCATTCCGGACAACACAGGATTGAAATAATTCCCAATAAAGCTTGGAAATCAATAATTCGATTACCTGTAGAACCATGAAATATAGGTTCAGGCACATCAAAACTGTCATTAGTGCTCAATTTTGCTTCACTTGCAGACGACGCCTTGTTACTGTTTGGTGCTGACTTGGTAAATCTGTTTCCATAAAACCTTCTCTTTTTAGTCACTTTTGATCTAGTTTTCGGCATTTTGAAATTATTCACAATGAAATAAAACGTTAAAATTAAATAAAATAAAGGAATAAACTGTAAAAATATCAAAAATAAGTAAAAAAGAGGAACGCTTTCGAATGAACAATGTAAACAAAGTATAGACGATAAAAGTATTGCCATTCAATAAAACAAGCTTGAATTAAAAAAACAGTTGCCAGATGGAAAAAAATAAGTAAAGGATACCTTGATCTGTATTTACAATAAGTAATGAATGTTTATCTTGCTTAAAAGTCACGAAAAAGGAGTTCAAACTATTTGTTTACATTTTATGTCTCTTTAAATACCCGTTTCCGGTTTTGAAAATTCCATTTCCGGTTTACTAATTAAGCTATAACTTTGCTTTTAAATATCGTAGGAACTAAAATAAAGTATTTTTTGAATCTTAAATATATGGGCTATAATATAAAAACATAAAAAAAAATTCGAAAAATTTCACCAAACACACGATTTAGGGAGCCTTAAGAATATAAAGTGGTTGCAAATGATACAAAAAAAAACTCCATTGAGTTAGAATTAACTATCGATACAGTCATAAAAAAGTTGTCCACTTAACAACTTTCATAATTCTCATAGCAGCTGACAGAATTAGTAGGGTTCAAAATCGATGTTAATGGATTTAATAAATTAACTAGTTAAATAAAATATCTAATATGTGTTTTTTTAACAATCTCTGTTAATGTTGTTTTTATCATTTCTGATTTTTTTTAAAACACAAAATTAAAATTCTGTTTGTGATTTTCTGTTCTATGGGGTGAGAATCTCGCACATCTAAAAGAAAAAATTACTTGTGAATATTTTTTTGAAACTTTTTGCAAACATACAAAAAAAAATTTTCCTTTCTTTTTACTTTTCTTAATCGTAAAAAGTAAAAAAAAAAAAAAAAAAAAAAAAAACGAAAAGAAAGCATAATTATTATGAAAAATATTAAATGTAGTTACGGGAAAAGCAAATAATTGTTATTCAATTTTTGACATATTTCTTTTCTTCATTTTATAAAACATTTGTGACGGGTCTATCCGCGTCAATCTTCCATTAATCCTCTTGGGTAACTTTGGGGCCAGCAATTATTCTATTTCACGGAAACCTCGGGAAAAACACGAGATAGTGTTATGCTAATGAATTCGACTATATAAAGTCTAGATTTAGTAAGAAAGAGGTAGGAGAAATAATTGCCAAATTAAATGTAAGTATCGACTACGGATCTCTTCAGTGAGCTTAGCGCGTATTGGATAGTATTTGATATTATTAATCATTAAAGGAATCAAAGAGATTAGATTTAGTACCGACCTGACGTTAGTAAGGGTTCGTCTCCTTTGTCAATTCTGATAGCTGAGATTACTCAGTAGAGAATATTAGATTTGGAGGTTAGAATTGAATGTTAGATTTGAGTATCAGGATTAATCTAGGGAATTGAATAATCACTCCAGGGTTTCTACTTGTAGTGTGATTTGTAATTGTATTTATGTGTTGTTAATAAATATTTGTAATTATGGCTTTCGTTGGTGATAATATGTTTCCTTCCACACCTAGAGATGCGCCGGGCCCAGTCCAAGATAGGACAGGGGCACGACACATAAAAGTCCGAATCTTTGTACAGTACCCTCCAATAGTTAAAAAATACTCGAGGCATACATTTACGATCGTAAATGTTGGAATCACAAGATGCCATATACTAGTTTATAAATTTCAATTATCGATCCATTAAAAAAATATTATTGAAAATTTGAAAAATAGGATATTAATCTCTCTTGTTTACTCGAAATAATTTAAAATATAGCTCATAACGGTTTTCATAGAACATCTCTGAAACCAATAATTGGAATTAGGAATATAGTTTTTTTATCCAGATTAATTTCAATCTGATTCTGCAAAACATTTTGATTTACATAACGGAAAAGGTTTTAGAAATAAATTAATTACAATAATTAATCCATTAACAGCATTAACTACTTTTGTTCAAACCAATTATCACAATTTGGTTCCATTTATCTTCTTGTTCTTCTCAGAGGTTCTTAAGCGGTTGAGAGGTATGAATATAACATTTGGAAACCATATGTTAGAATTTTCATGAATATAAAGAGCCTGTAATTCCTTTTTCGAGATGGCAGGGACTCATTTCGCCGATGTAGTTCTAGAAAGTGAGGATATTCCTTGGATTGATTGGCAGCTCGGTAAAGGGTCGGCAATCTTTTAGATGTGGCCAAACCAATCTACCCACAGGATTCAGGTTGACACACAGTAGAAAATATTTGAAATAATTCGATTCCCGTGACAGTATGCAGAGTTAGGGAATAGAGGTCATGAATATAGATTTATCTTATTTGTATTAATTTTACATTATTGAAAGATATTTATCAACATTGTTGGCACCTGTGTGCGCCCTCTACCGTCCACATCTAACACTCGAGGGAAGCTGAATAACTTACCGCAATCACTGACGTGGGTAACAACTGCTCTTACTACGAAACCCACAATCACTTTACTTATAACCTTTTAATTGTTATTGTAAAGTTTTTATTAAAAAAATTAGTTGAAAGACTTGGTCCATCGAATTATTTAAGACTCGTGACACTCACGAACAAACATAAAAATAACGAACATGAAGAATAACTATTCCTTTAACATAAATAAGAAATTTGAATACTATATTAAAATAAAAGAAATAAACAACATAAAAGTATTCCTTCAAAGTATAGTTAAATAAAAAATAAATATATTTTAATGGGAACACCGCTCTACTTCATTCCGCAACATCAAAGGTGTAATTTTCGACTCAATTTGACACGATTCTGAACATTTAATTGTTAAACTTCTTTGCGGATTGAAAACATTTTTCTTACGAAAAAAGATTTGTTCACATAGATATGCAGAGCCAAACGGGGGAAAAGCAGAGTACAAACAATTTTCTTCAAACAATTAAATCTCACCAACGATGGCATTCAATAACTTAAAATAGATGCCGATTTATCGTTCAAGTTATCATTCCGATTTTTTCTTAATTATGTAAATATTGCTTTTCATGATTCCGAAGATTTAGTTGAATTAGTTCCATTTCAAAATTATCGCCAAATTTGTACAGCAGTGTAGAGTGTCTCTGAGATTTGAACCATGTGCCAAATATGACTTGTGGGCTCAGGTTGCCAGGTTCCCCTGAAATACAATCATCAAACCTTAACCCTATAATACAGTGCTTCTCAAATTTTCAATATTTGCGATCCAATATATTCAATTAAAATCTTCATCGCGCCCCCCTTCCTAACAATAACAATGTATTCAATTCAGTAATTCTATACTTGGACGCTAAGGCTACAACACGACTTTCATCTCTTAAGTGTCTCTTAATCTGTTGAGGTTACATATCAGTTTTAATTTAATCAGAGGTGGAAAAATAAGCATATTCTCTGATGGGTTCTAAATTGTATTTTCTACAACAGATGGCAGCACTATTTGATATTAACATTTAAAATATCTACTGGGATGTTTTTCAATAATTAAGTGAAATTGAGAGGATATCCAACTCCTAGCAACATTTTTTTTTTAAATGGAGATATGGAAATTTTTTGTGTTTTTTAGATTTATTGAGAAAGCTTTAAGAAAAAAAATTGTCAAAATTGAGAAGAGAAAAAGAAATTATTATTACTAAAATGGAAATTATGGGTAAAATTTACAAATAATTTCATAAACCAAGCCCGTCCCATTCTGTGCAAAAAGTTCATGAACAAATTCTAAAATTTTCAATTTTGATGTGTTACTTTGGTATTCATTTTTGAAATGACCTTCAGGGTAAGAGATATTTAAATTTTTACAAAAAAATTAGAGCACTTTATCTTAGTTATTATTTGAAATTGCTTAAAAAACAGTGATAATCACATAAGGGCCTGTAAATTTTTTAATAAAACAGTGATTGATAAATCTGATGGTTACAACACTTTTACTATTACACAGAATTACACAAAAGTATCAGTTAATTATTCTTAAATATTTTTGAGCAATCAACTGTCCCCGTTTTGAGTTTTTCGAAAAAACACATTTCGAGTAAAATGCAGTTTAAAGTTTGACATCTTGTTTAAAGTTATGGCATCTGCTTTCTCTAAAACGCTAGTAGTTTTTGTTCTAGTGAATGGAAAATAAAAATAAAAACTTGTAAATCTTACAAAGCTAATAAAATGGTCTATAAAATATAATCATAAAAAAACTATAAATTTTTGAAAGAATTCACGATTTTAGAGTAATCGGATACCTTAACTTAGAAACTCATAAGTAGCAAAATGATTTTTAAATAATTTGGTGAATAAAAATTTTCAGAAGTAATAATTCTGATATAATTTTTGACAAAAACTCTTGGCTTAGTACTTCATCTTTTTTTTTTTTTTTTTTTGTATAAAATATTTTGATATTTATCCATTACGAATCTAGATTTATAACCATTAATGATGTTTTTTGTACATTTTTTTTTCATCTTTTTTTATCCAACCCAAGTACTTGACTTCTTGACCATTTGATGTAGAGCTTCCCAGTACCGACTGACGATGTCGTCAGTCGGGTATTTATCGAGTCTAGTGCATTGGGCCAGGTAGTCTCCATCCATTCTGGCATGACCGCAGAGTGGGCAGGCCTCGTCAGCAGTCAGGTCAAGCCAGTGGAGGTACACCCCCAAAAAGTCATGGTCGACGTTTAGGCGAATGCGTTCAACAGCCTCAGCTTTTTACAGCAGCCTCGGGATTGGACGCACAGTAACCAGAGTTTCCCATGACTTTCCAAGATTCTTGGTTTTTTTGGGTCACTATAGTATATTTGTCGATGAATGTGGAAATAATACTCTTTGCTCTTCTGAGAGTCAAGGGGACTTTCGGTTGAGAGGACTCGGTTCCTTGCTTGGGAGTAAAGTTACACGCCCTCAAACTACACGTGCTCCCTGGGTGATGATAAATGTAAAACATCGATCGCCGTTATCCAAGTCTCCGAGAGATTGCTACAAGCTTAGAATGTCTCTGGTTTCTGAAGCTAAAAAAAAAGTACTTTTCAGGTTGAAGACAACCACTTCCGCGTTTTGTACATAAAATATGCTGAATACAGAAAAAAAAATGACATATATTTTTCCATTTATCATGCCTGACATTTCCTCCCTCCCCCTGTTATTGATGAAATTGCATGATATCTGTATGTAATATCGTAGTATCTGTATATCTATATATGGTATCTATAAATAATTTTCTTCTTTCAAATGACACATTGATCAAGAGTCAATGGTACCATTTTTATTTTTTGCATGATTAAATAAAATTCATAAAAATTTCCATTTTAATAATAATTTTTATCCATAAAATAATCATTTCTGTCCATGAAATCAAATAAGTTTCTTTAGTTTTTTCAACGCACGTTCTACGCATTTGAACATCAAATAGCTGCGTTAATAGAGTTAATTCATTATATTTAATATTTCTTTGTTGTGAAAAACATACTCTAAAGCCGGGGTAGGCATTAAGTCGATCGCGATCGACCGGTGGACCGCCAAGACATTTTGGAGTGACCACCTTCACTAGCACCTAATAATCATTCCATCATACGAAAGTTCTGAAATATCGTATTTATTCGAATCTAAGCCACCATCGATTCTAAGCCATGCCCCCAATTCCCAACAAGATTTTGTGAAAATTGAAAACTAGTGTAAAATGGTTTATCGATATCCAATTTTACTAAAGTAAAATAAATTTAAAAGGAAGACTAATAAGAAGTGAATAATTAATTATCAGCATTACAAACCTTTAAATACATGCATGAAGCTCTAATAGCTCAAAATACCTCATCAAACCAATTTTTTTTTCTTTTCGATTATAAGCCACGCCCAATTTTCAGTAGAATTAACATTGGGGAAAAAAGTGCGGTTTAGATTAGAGTAAATACTGTATTTTAAAAGATACGGAGGAAAAATCGAATCATAAGAGAAAATTTCGTTGAATAGAAAATGCACTTCGCTATTTGGAGGTAATTTTACGAAGAAAATCGAAAAATGTTCTAGGTCCAGGAAAAAGTTCGCTTCATAGAGAAATTCGAAAAATAGAGGTTCGTAAAATGGAGGTCTGACTGTATTGGATACTTTGTTTTGATCACTACACCTACGTCAGTGGGTGGACCGTAACACCTTGAAAAAATTAGAAGTAGCCCGTTCCCTGGAAAAGTCTGCTCACCCCTGCTCTAGAGCAATTGATTGAGTGGAGAATCTGGAGTGGCAGATAGATCCCAAAATGTAAGCACATGATGTCGATGTGTGACAAGCACTAAATAGAGGAACATATAGCAGGCTCAAAGGGCTTCTTTCTCCACAAGACAGGAAGAAAAGGAATAGGATGTAAGAAGGGAAAACAGGTTTCATATTTGAGATTTTCCTTCGCTACAAGTTTTCATCAACCGTTATGTGTTCTATACTTAACATACTTATTAATTCAGAAGGAGCTCTGGTCCATGAATGCTTAAAAAATATAAATTTTCACTTTTTTATATTTTCTAAAAGTTCTTTTTAAAATCATATATGATGTATGGAAATATGACTGTAGGAGTGTCTTTATTTATTTTAACACGCTTTTATAAGCTTCACTTGCATGTAACGGAATTTTGGAACTCGATTTTCACCCACTTAAAAAGGTCTTAAAAATTCGAAATATTGTACATTGGTGAAGGACCGATGACAATACAATAATTTCACAATTTTGTTCCATTGTCCTTATCAGGATCGTCAAGAATAGCGATAATCAGATATGGCGACAACTCCATATACAACTTCCAGATTTGGCTACTTATTGCATACACTATTTTCAAATTTGGCGACTAATTCCATATACCATTTCCAAATTTGGCGACTAATTCCAGATATAGCGACTAAAATAATGTGTAACCCTAACGCGAGTGTTTTTGATTTAAAGCCAATTATATACAAGTGTAAAATACACTAGCGGTTAAGCAAACAAAAAAAGTGTTCTTTATGTGAGAAAGTGGAGGTTGGGTGTGTGTAGCGGTTACTTACCATAATATAAGCATTTTTCTGAAAATGAAAATTAAAAAAAAGGCTTGTATATGGGGGGAAAATAATTTATGTTCTAACTGCTAAATATTTTTTATATTTGTAAAGCAACACGTTTAGAATACGATAAGTTATGTTTTATTTTGATACGATTTAAAAATTAGAGCAATATGGTTAAAAGGGCAAAAAATTATTGACACTTAATAGTAATATGTTTTTATTAACTCGCTTTCTTGAATGTCTGTCCGGGTGGAATTTTGTAATTCTTTTTAAACTGACTTCCCGATGAGCTAAGAGACTTGAAATTTGGACCATAGCTTGGAAGTGGTTGGCAATGCATGAAAATGTGAGGGAGGGGGGGGGGAGAAGGAATTTTATACTTTTTAGTCCGTTATAAAAACATGGTAAATAAAAAAAATTTTTTTTAATTCGAACTTTTTTTTCTTAACGCACTTTTATTTGTTTGACCTGTTCTATAGAGACCGAATCTAATATAACGATACGGGACTCATCCGAGACCCCGTAAGCGGAGAGAATAAATACACTTCAGAACCTTTAATTAATATCCATTGAAGAGCAAGATTAACTCCAGCAGCTACGTATAATTCCGGCTCCAAATATCAAACTCAAGGAAAAATTCAACACTGAATAAATGTTTGTTTAAAAAACTAAAAAACACGCTTTTATTGTAGATCGAACTAAAAAATAAGAAATAAATTACAGTTTAAAAAAACTAAAAAACACGCTTTTATACTAAATCGAACTAAAAAGTAAAAAAATAATTCTTAATATAAGAATAAAATGTGATGAACGAGAAAAATTAATGTCATTGGGGTAAAAGCGTGGGGTGCTTAGTACTACATTTTTACACTAACTCAGCATTTCGGAATAGAAGTTAGAAATTATAACAATTGATAAATATACAGAACACCCCACGCTTTTACACCAATGGCATTAATTTTTCTCGTTCATCATTTTATTCTTATATTAAGAATTATTTTTTTTTTACTTTTTATTTCGATTTAGTATAAAAGCGTGTTTTTCAGTTTTTTTAAACTGTAATTTATTTAAAAGGAAACCATTTTTCTTGACTCGCATCGTCAAATGAGCTACGCTTGGAGCTACCGTCTTCAATAAGCATAAATTTTCTATGAAAGCGCAATTTGTTTTGTCTACAATTATTAAAATCTTTTTTTTAACATAGACGAAATGTTTTTATTTTGAAGAAGAGAAGAAATGATTCTCACACACGCGATACATTAATTTTTTTTGTTTGGTTTATTGCTAAATGTGATTAATTTTGTTTGAACTTGTTGACAATGAGTGCTAATTTATTTAACAAGAGTTTTTATTGTTCAATCTAAGCTCTATATTGAATGAATTTTTAGTAATTTATTATAGACAAAAACTATAGGAACATCTAAAAAATATATTTAAAAAAAACATGCTCGCGTTGGGTATACATTTATGGTGGAAGTTTCAAAGGCAGAAGTTGTATGCAAAGAAAAACACTATGATCATTAAACACATACACTCATGCTATATCATAATGAATTAAATGATTCCATTTTTTAAAGATCTAGCTGATAATATTTTTAAAAAAATCTTTTTTAAATACAAGCTTCGAATTAAATTCGCAAAAAGAAATAAAACAAACTTTCCCTTTAAAACTTTTTTCTTACTATGAACTTATAACGTCATTACGCAATTTATATGATATAAAAGCTTGTAGCGAGATTTAAGTACTCGTATTTACATAGTTTAAAAATTAAAATCTATCAGAGGAAAGTATTTAATTTACTTGTTTGTCAACACAGATAAATTTCGTGACAAGTTTTTATATTATATAAATTGTGTAATGACATTATAAGTTGATAGTAAAAAAAAGTTTTAAACCAAAAGTTTATTTTATTTCTTTTTGCGAATTTAAATAAAAGCTTGTTTTTAAAAAGTTTTTGTTACTTTTATTTATTTATTTATTATTATTATTTTTTTTACTTTTTAGTTATTACAGGTTTATCTGTCTGTTCATCTCATTCACCGCATCATTGTTACGTCGTTTGTCGGTTAATTTCGAATAGTTTAGTTAAATGAATTCTTGCAAAAAGGCGCATTAGATGAAAAGTACAAACATTTTTTTTAAAACCCGTAACTTTTAAGCAATTTTTTTCAATCTTTGGACAGATCTTGGATAATATTTTTCTACACATGAAAACTCACTATAGACCCGCCGTGTAGGGGAGCGATGCACGTTAAATATGTCGAGAGCTCAAGCATCCCCCTTTGGTGTGGTGTGGTAGTTAGGACAGGAGGTGCCAACTCAGTTGACGTCCTCGTCACTTGACCATGGTTCAAAATTACGAAATCCGATGTCAAAAGCCATTGTGTAGCTGAACAGTGTGACGTTAATATTCACTCACTCACTCCCTCTACACACGAAAAAAAAAGTTCTGAGAGATTATCTTTACAAATAACAAAGTTATTTAGTGTTTAATTAAAATGTTGAGTATTTTTTGAAAAATCGTGAAAAAAAGTTTACCATTTTATTTTTTAAATGACTGATTCTAAAAGAACAAAGCATGAGCTGTTTTAGTACGGAATTTAGACGTAAAAAAAAACATGCCCGACAGTTAAGTCATCATTTTTAAAAAAGCGCATTAATTTTGACTCATTTCTTTTAAATGCGTAACAAATACAAATATTACTATTTTGTAAAAAAAATAATATACCGTATCATGGCAAAATAAATTATCTTTCTGGTTCTGTAATTTTTTTTTTTCTGAGTTTATGAAAAAAAATTGGATCGCAGTTTTAAAAACGTCAAAACTCCAAAAAAAATCCCCTCTTTTTTCTTCATTTTACGTCGCCGAGCACAGGGGAATAAAAATCCTTCAGGGGTAAAACACTTTTGCGTTTTAAGGTTTTTAATTAATATATTTTTAACTAATTGCAATATCGGGATACAAATGGTCAAATCATGCATTGTCCTCCAAACTAAGTGTGTAAAAAAAATTTAGCTCAATCGGTTGAAGATATCAGCTTCAAAATTGAGTTGCAAGATTCCACCCGAACAAACTGCATACATACATGTATTGCAAGTTAAATAAAAGCTTGTAAATATCTACATGGAAAGACTCAATGCCTCAATGAGTCAGTTAATAACATCATATGGTCAGTGATTCCAAAATCTACATTTACAAACAAAAATCCTATTAGGGGTACATATGGTTATTTCACAATTCAATATGGGGCATGTAATAAAATTAAGTACCTTAAATCATTATATCTTTAAACCAGGCTATAACTGTTTGTCATGCTTCAAAAAATAAATGCACGTAGGATTCGAGTAGCCCAATGAAAACATTATGAGATCCAAAAAAAAAAGGGTAGATTGTTAAAAATAAGGAAAAGAAGACACTTAGACGAGTTTTCCGTAGAAGCAGAGGGAAAAGAAAAATCTTCATAGGCTTTTGGAAAGCATTAAAAAAGTAAACCTTGAATAAATATAAATTTTTATTTAACAGGCTGTTTTCTCAAAATGCAATATTTTTTTCACTTTATGTACCTTTTTCTTAAAACCTAATAAATGTATAATCCTAAAATTTTCAATGAGCCATGTTTACACATTTTAATGGAGGGAATAAAATATATCTAGAAAACCTTTTTAAATAAGGTATTTTAAACTTAATTTTAGAGAATAAAATGGACATTTTTTCAAAAATTCTAAGTTATTTTAATTTTAGACAAAAAGACAACACCTTGCTTTAAAGTGTTATTAATAGCACACATAACCTACTGTAAAAATTTTATTCATGAGAAGTAAGTAGTTTCTGAGAAAAAGGAACATACATAAACTTACGTAAGTTAACGTGGGCTTCTATAGAAAAATTTGAGTTTTAGTTGAGGTTCCAAAAGTTTTTAAAATAATTATTTTAGTAAAAACACGTAAAAAATCCAAGATAAGCCTTAGACTATAAAAAATGACCTGTTGAGTTTTTATGTATTAAATTTAAAATTATTAAATATCTTGATTTTAAATCTTACTAATTTTTCTTTTAAAACCGTTTCAGTTTACTCAATATTTCTTCCTAAAAATTTCACAGCTTCGATATTTTACTTAAATAGTTTTATATTTTTGTACTTTTAATGTTATTCTTAGTTTGAGCTTTATTTTGAATTAAGTAAAAATATATTTATTAATTCGAATTCTTCGAAAATATGGATTTAATTTTACCTTGCACATTAAGAAGGATCGCGATTCTAAGGAGGAAAAAAAATTATTTTTATTTGTGGAACCTACCTATAGGAAAAGACGTTCTATTGTTTGGTAATAAGGAGGAAATTCATTAAAAAAATACTTTCATAATTTAACACTAACACAAAGGGGTTCCAAGTTAGAAAAAAAGGGAAATAGATTTAATTATCGAGAGACGATTTTTGACTCAATTTTAAATTATTTTTATACTATATAATAACCAAAAGTGATGATTATTCGATATGTAAGTACTAAGTAGAGCGAATAGTACTATTAAGGTCATCAGTGATTCGAATGGCATCGGAATACTTCTGTTAAGTGGCTTAATTATGGAAAGACGATTTTTAAGTCAAATTAAAATTATATTTCTGCAATATAAATAACAAAATAGGATGATTATTGATATGTGAGTTATGAGTAGAGCGAATAGTACCATGTACATTGTCACATCTTATAGCTGCAGCTCTTTCTTCCCGCACCATCGAATCGGTTTCATCCTAGCTTTTTCCCGTCTTCGCTTTATTGTACACTGCCCTTTCGACAGTAAACTTTTTTTAAAAAAAATTAATACCAGAGAAGCTGTTTTATGTATGTATATAACTGGTGTGTTTTTTCCTGTAATTATTTAGTATGTGTCCTTTCATCGCAGAAAGTATTAAAATACCTATTTTTCTTTTTAAAAAACTACTGTAATTTTTACCGTAAAAAAAGGCTCCAACACACTTAAACTTCCTTCCCCTTGAGGCAATATTTAACATTTAAATTCATATTTTTTTATTTTTTCTTCCTTCATCTATATCAGGGGCTGGCGGACTTTTCCAGGGTAAGGAAACTACTTCTTAAGCCCTTAAGGTGTTGCGGTCCACCCATTGGCGTAGGGGTGGCTATTCTGTAGTAAAATTAAATGTTTTTTCCCCTACACTTGTCTTCGACATTGTTCCCCTCTTTTAAAATATGACGCCGATTATCATTTCTACTAAATAAACCCAAGTAAGACAAAATTTTCAAATTTAATGCTTGAACTATGAGCGATTGCTTTTCGTGGAGTGTGGACTTATTCAATGCCGCGAGCAGAGAACTTATGAATCCGAAACAGATGTATATAATTTCATTTGTTCGCTGTCGATTCCCTCTCTATCTCGGAACATGACATGAGAACCAAACTACATGGGAGAGAGGGTTGATGTTTGAATAGCCAATCCAGTGCCGTTGCGGGAAGAGCTAATAATCAACATTTATCCACCCCTTTAGTCGACATTTAGGGAAAAACTCATTTGTGCAGTTGGTACGCAATGATCATTTTTTGCTTCTGCAGCGGCAATGAAAGTGTTAAACTTTCATGTTCGCTTCCAATGAAGGTACATGTGTCGTCTACACATTCATCGAATCATTTGCTCAAGTAAACACAGTCGCATCGATTGTAAAAAGCCGGTTCACCAGTCTAGATGCCGTATGTGTTCCATAAATATTTCTTTTAGTATGCACGTCTTTGGTCTTAGTAAAAATAATAACTTTGAAATGTCCTGGTGGTCCACTGGAAGATCGCGTATGACTTAATGATCATCCTTGAGCTATATGTAAGAGAACATCTTTCCGCATAGATAGGTTTTGAAATTCTAAAAATAAAATTGACTAACGTACTATGCATATTTAACTATCAATAATCAATTCATTTCAATTAAATAGCACGACACAATAAAAAAATAAGATTTTTAAATCTACTCTGTCAGAAACCTCAGTTTTCGGGAAATTTTTGTGTTAATTCTTGGTTACGAGAATATTCGTCTGCCCGAACTTCTTTAAAAAAACGGCATCGCCTCTTGCAATCCATTCTAAAATATCCAGCTCGCTCAGTCTTCCTATAAAAGTTTTCGAATCGATAAATAGTTTAAGTAAAGCCTCAAAAGTTCGTCCCCTCAATGACGTTGGAAAGAGAGAATTCGTCTTTAAAAAAAAATTATATTCCATTTCTCTTTTATCTCTAAATTACACTCACAAATCATCTTAATCACCATGCAAATTTTCACCAAGGTCTTTCAATAGTACAATTATTCAGAGAAGTAACTAACAGTTCTAGATACCCTTAAAATGCTATTAAGAGTTTAGGTGCTTAAACCTGAAGAAAAATATATTTATCTATTTGATCTTTCTATTAGAGAATAACGAAGGAATTCCACTGTGAAGGTATGAATTTGAAGCTGTATTGAATTCTTCTTCTTATTATTATTTTTTTTAGTTTTAAATAGTTCTTTTGTGTTATATTTATTTGAATAATATTTTACATGATGCTTCTATTCCGAAAGGCTTTTAATATCAAGCTATAAGTTGGTACTTTTTTAATGACTCAAAAAATACCATCATCTGTGAGACATGAGTTTTTTGTTTAGATTAAACCATCACATTGTTAAGAGGACATGGTACTATTTATAAAAAAAATCTTTGATTTAGTGGTTTTTAAAAAATTTTGGTATTAACCAATGGTTTTACTGTAATAATATATTATTATAGTAAATTCGCTTTTGTGCTCAAGGTACTACAAAAAGCTAGCCATCTAACTTTTTAAGGAAAACTTTTTTAAATTCATCAAAGAGATTTAAAATTCCACTCATCCCTCTATAACTGATCTACATACATGAAATTTGATGTGAAAGTACGTCAGTTATGTACAACAAAATTTAGTATGAGTTTTTTTGTGATGTTATTGATATTCGTAAAATGCTTGATTTATTGAAAATTCCTCAAAAAATGTATAAATTATTAGTTCAACTATTTTAAAAAACATTATTGCGGCTCTAATTCAAAAATACATGCCTACTTTTGTTACATGTACTAATAACAATAGGTACAAAAAATATCAAGGCATTTGGCTCAATAGACAAATAGCATTAGAATTTTTAAATTTAGGTAAACTAGTTAATGTTTTCTATCAGAGATAAATCAGTTTAAATATCAGTTTAAAGATTATAGATTCTCATTTATGCTTGATTACGTCCCTCACAATAAATGAGTTCTCGGAAGAATATTTTGCATTTGTTATAGGAAACATTTCATCCTCGGTAGCAATCAAAAACAAACTGGAATGATGTTGCATTTATTTTCGTGATATTCTGCACACACACAGCTGCTCACGCAAAAAGAAAAATTGTGAAAATGAAAACCCAATACTTATAAACAGAGTTATCTCCTTTATTTGAGAACTATTATACCTTCGACAATATTATATTATCGAACATTATAAATATTCGCGAACCCAAATGAAATTGTTTAAACAAATAATTTTGAAAAATGCTGTCATCGTTTCTGCAGATGTGCATGTTTTTTCCGTAATAATCTGTCTGTAAAGTCGAAAATTTTGAAGAATTAACATTGAAAAACATAAAACATACGTAGAGTTGGAAAAAAATGAAAGATCTAATAACAACAATGATATTTAGGTGGTCAAAACATCGTCTTTGTATTTGCTACTTATGAGTCTTCTTTATGCGGAAGCTGCTACATAAATTCGCATAAGAATTTAAATCCTGTTCCACGCATTCTGTTCTTCTCTACTTATTAAACCATTTTGTTATTCTCCATAGTCTTTCACGAAATTACCCCTGCATTCTCTCACTTCCATTGAAATGGAAATAGGATTCAAATTTTAATTATTTTTCTCAACAAAGTAAGAGAGCAAACAATATATAGAAGAATTTACAAATTATAAATAATTATTTTATTATTTTCGAGTATGCGTGGTCATAATTATCGTCTTTAAAAATACATGGAAACGGTTCGACTATTATAAAAGGTTGTCTTTCGGCATGCACCAACATTGCATTATTATTGCACCCAGAAACAAATTTTTAGCGGGAAAATATTCCCGGTTTTCTCAAGGTTGCACACATTTGGCAACTACTTAAAAGGGGGAAAAGCCTCCATTGGACAAATTATTTACAATTTTTCTAACTTATTATTCTACCAATAAGTGCCCCCAATCCATAAAATAACTCTTCTAAGTTAATTTGGTACTTACGTATTATACCGTCGACCTACCACAGCCAACAGTGAAAACCACTTTCACTCGTTTGAACTTCGTTATAATAAAGATGTCAGCATTTGGAGACTTCTATTAAATTAACGAAAGCGGTGGATGGTTTACAATACGTAAATACCATTAATTTAAATTATAATTCACCGTCTTTGATAACTACTGCAAATGTTTTTAAAAAAAGAAAGTGTGAAAGAAAATTATTTCTTTTATAAATTTTAAAACAGATAAAAAAATTTTTTATCAAAATTTCATAGGTTAACAGCAAACATACCAGTGTATTCACTATTCCAAAGAAAAAAAATTATCTTTTCGAACTAGAATGAAAAACAACTTCTCATACTTTTCCATATCTTAATTTTTTGCAATAATGTTTAATGAAGAAAAATGACAAAACAGATGAATGTAACTCTTATTTAATAGAGGGGAAAAAATGGCTCTGAAAGTTCTTTAACTCAGTTCGCAATATTCGAAAAATTTTATTTGTAAGAACAATAAAAAAGTGTAGGATATACTCTTGGATGTGTTTTCTCACCGTTTAAAAGTACAATCGACATCTGCTCAAAATGACAGTTGTATGCCTACTATCATCCAGTAAAACGCATTTTAACTATTGATGGTGCAATCTATAAAAAGTTGTGGGTAGTATTATACATTCAAATTTAGAAGAACGTCACATGATCATACAAGAACAAGAATAACGCTTAAAAGGTCAACAGGTGTTTTTGCTGCGTCTATATTCGTAAAAAGAAATTGTGAGTGTTTATTTCTTCTTTATTAGTTTTACTTAAGTTGCTGAATTTTGCTTTGCTCTATTCATTTTAGATGCCAATTACAATTAGAACAATATCGCATATTTTCTTTAGAGAAAATGTTACAACGAATAGTATTAGCAGACATAAGGCTACTATATTTTGGATACTCTAAACTTATAAAAAAACATAATAATTGGCTCTAAACACCTGCCCTACTTCGAGAAGTATTTTTTTTTTCAAAATCAGCCTAGCAAAATCGAATTAAATTATTGGGGGAAAAGCAAAATAATGTAAATATTTTTTTTTTTCGAAAGTTTGATGGAGAAAAAGATAACTTTTTTTTATTTGTATCTGCTTAAAAATGATAATTTGTTTTATTTAGATTTGTCAAATATAATTTGAAGGGAACATTTATATTTAAAACTACTCTCTGTCTAAAATTATTTGAAAATTTTAATTTAAAAAAATAAAGACTTTGTATTGATTTATGCCCCGTGTTAAGTTAGCTTCAAAGATCGTGAATGTAGCATTACTTAAAGACAC